>JAHLWZ010000788.1:4629-33941 GCA_020536535.1 Pelomyxa schiedti
TCGGCGCAGGCAAGTGGTGTCAGGAGCAGCACCAAATACAAATAGCACAGGGCGGCTATTGGCGCTTCGACACCCAACAGCTTCATTTTTTTAAATTCCGGAGCTGCGTCTTGTGATGGTTGATACAATTTTTTTTGACGCGTTTTGGGTTCGGGTTTTACTCTGTGTTCACCTCTTTGGACAGAAGTTGTACTAGTTCTTCAAAGGCTAGTATTTGGTTAGTACAGTCTTTAAAAAAAGGATTCTGGGTAGAAGGGATACATGGTCTAGCTGAGGGTTCTTGTGCCCAGCAAGATGTTATAATGGTAGCCTGCGGTGGTGGAATTCCTTCAGGAATAGCAAGTCTCTGGGAATTCATTAATTGGTTGCTGGTGGAGGCTTGGAGAAATGTACCTGGCCACTAATGGCATATTCTGCGATTTCTGAATATTGGGAATTAGTGTTGCAGGGAGGGAAAATGAAAAGAGATGGAACAACTCCAAGAAGAGGAAAACTCCTTTGTAGCATAAGGCTCTGTAGTTGATGAGATGGAATTTTATTGAATAGTAAGGGTCATACCTATCCCGGTGAATACATAGTAGGCCAGAACACCAAAACTAGAACCGGGTGAAATGAAATGCAGGAGTGAGGGGAGGAACCTGTACACATCCGCTTTCAAGGAATAATTACCGTTGGTCATAGCCTGTTTTATTGTAAGATGAGATAAGAATTTCGGTACACAAACCTCAGGAGCCATATAGGTAGGGGTACCGACATTTGTGGTCATGTTTTGGGAACCATCGGAAACTTCTCGTGTTGTTCCAAAATCACTTATTTTGGCGCATACGGCGGCAGAGACTTCCAAGCTGGCAACCATAACATTTCCAGGTTTAAGGTCCCTGTGACTTTAAGAAATCTTCAAAGTAATCTGGCTGGATACCTATGCATTACGCCGCTTTGGTGCAGGAAGTTCATCCCTCTAGCGACGTCTCCTAATATCTTCAACTTTAAGGGGAGGCCCAGAGGCTGCTTTTTCAGAATGCCTTCCAAACTTCCGAGAGGCATGTATTCCTAAATACGCGTTAAAATGGTAGCAACCCCTTAGGTAAAGCATACAAGAAGAATGGCGAGTTTGGATTTAAAGTGCACAGCGCCAATAAAATTCACTATTTGGGGGCTGTGCATAGATTCCATTGTCTGAACCTGTTCAGGTGGAGAGAGGAAAATTAGACAACAGATTTTTGAACGGATCGCCAACTTCTCTAGAAAATCCTTTATATAAATCCGCATAAGCCGTTCCTTGTGCTTTCAGTACCTAAAACTTAGCGTAAGCCATTTCTTCTCTAACGTGATTCTACCTTAATAGCTACATCTTGGCCTCTCCAGCTCCCTCTAGGAAGTGTAAGTACTAAGCGGAAATAAGAGAAGCTTGTACTTGAACACTGTGGAATATGTCCCTTCGCCAATTGGGGGCATTGCAAGGTTGATTTCATCTGGGTCAATCTTGAACAAATTAGTGAATGGGCGAATTTTCCAGGACGCACTTTCATTGACAGTTTCGATTCAACTTTCATTTTCAAGTAAGTGTGCTGCATGTCACTTCCACTCAGAGAATCCCCTGTTGTTCCCGTTAGAGTTTTTCAACAGAAGAATCAACCTTTCGCAGCAGCCACAGTAACAAACGAGTCTATGCATGTTGTACAGTGGATGAGTGCTGAAATTACGATATCCATTTCAAATCCCTAGGTCTGACTTACTGATGAAGATAGATGTTTTGTATGGATACAGGTTGAAGAACAGACTCGACAGGATCAAAGGTTAATTTGTACTTATAGGTAGGCTGCTGGAAGAACTTGCAGAAGACAGGATTGTCAGTTGGATTCATAAGACTTATTGTCTCTGTTATAGATTCTCCCACTGGTGCTCGGTGGGACTTGAGCCCAAATTTGAGTGCTGGTACAGATACCTAGGAAGCAAAGGTACAAAAAAAAAACGGCTCAGCTGAATTTACCTTCACAATGAAGTCATCCAGTGGTACCTCTCTAAAGAAAGTAAGGACCATACAAAAGGTAAATCACAAACTTTGAAAGAGAGGCATCAAAGGTCTCAGTGCACTCGGACTCTCCTTCCACTCCTGGCCCCACAATAGTATCCATTGCGATTTCAGTTTCTGGTTTATTTTGGTTCCTTTTTTTTGTTGTTTGCGTTAAAGAGAGGTTACAAAAAAATCTACCTTTTGTACAAAAGAAGAAATGCTGCACAAAGAGCTCCAGCGGCAAGGAGACAGACCCCTCCTACACCAACACCTACACCAACTGCTAGAGCTGTATGAGAGGAACCTATTGAAAAGGGATCAGCCATCTGCTCTCGGAATATTTTCAAAATACCTGTGTGAAAACTCATTTTAACTGTTTCATTGATTATATTGCCTGAGAGGTCAGAGACTACGCCAGGGAGAAGCGTAACACTACAAGAAGAACCTTTGCCTTGCTTTTTCAAAGTAAGGGTGTACAACCGGTCATTGTTTGGCGCAACAGCGATAATGGAGCAACCCTTGCTGGAAAACGCGGAAACTGTAACCCCTCTCACAGATTCACTGCATGAGAGCATTGGTGACCAAACACTAGAAGTGTCCTTAAACTCGCAATCGGGAGGAGTGATATCGATAAAGCTGAATTGACTATAGGGTGGAGATGTTTGCTTTTCCACAGTAACAGTAACAGACAGATTGCTACCAGTTCCCTTTCCAACGTAACAAGTAATTCGAGTATGAGGTTCGGGTATAGAGATATTTTCACAGACGGTTGAGGCTTCTATTTGAACAGAAATGGCATCAACAAACTGACCAAAGTTCGTTCCTTGAAAAAGTCAGAAAGGAAGCAGATTATAATAACAGTAATACCTGTGATATTTGTTGCACCTCCTTCAGTGGAGGCAGGAGTCATGCTCGCTATTACAGGACCTGGAGGAATGTGAGGTGCAACACGATTTTCCATACATATACCCTTGTAGTCAAACATGTACACAGTGGTAGTTTGCCCGTCTTGCGCAGGTAAAGTGACAACGATGCTATTATCTAAGCCAACACCTGACGGTGCATCACAGGTAATGGCACTAGAATTTATAATCACAGCGTTTTGACAAGAGGTGCCTCCGATGCTAACAGCAGCACTGTAGTTCGAGGTGCACAAATTATCCCCAACAATTGTAGTCGAACCCCCTCTTGTATCAACAGGGGTGGCAAGGAACACAGAAGGAGCTAAGAAGGCAGTGAGTACAAGAGAGAAACAAATGGTGAGTACGGGAAAATGCAAAGACATTCTTCCGATCAGATTGACAGCCGACAGGACTGCAGGTTGCAGGTACAGTTACGTCAACTTGGTGTCCCATTCCACATCCAGGTGGAGGACGGCAGGATATTGTTGTATGGTCAATAACCGTAGCATTCAGACATTGCACAACGTTGTTGTAGTATGTGAGTTTCACTAGCACAGGTGTATTTGCGGGTCCAAAATTTGCTCCTTTTATTGTTGTGTAGACCGTTCCCTTTGTGGGAACAGGAGTAGCGGAGAAAACTTGGGGTGCTGATAAAAAGTGAGTTTCAAACATTTACTGTAGGTAGAGTACGATTGTATGAAAATCTATCGAAGGTTCCTGTAAGATTGCCAACAGTTACCGTGATTAGAATTCCGGAGCCAACCCCGGCATTAACTACACAAGTGATCTTGGTACTTGAGACCAATTGAACATCGTTGCAAGGTGTCCCCCCTACGGAGACTGATAAGTTTCCTGGCGAGTAGAAATTGTTTCCGATGATCGTTATTAGGCCTCCAGTGGTGTCTATCGGAGACACGAAGCTTATAGCGGGACCTTCAATACCATTAGGTGAAAGAGAGTTCATAATATCACACCGGAGTAAATGTAAAAGTAATCAGCTCTCTGTGAATATGAGCCAGCAGGTACATATACAGACAATGAGCCCAACCACACTGAGCCAGGTGCAACATCACAAGAGAAGAGTACATCCTTGATGATGACTATGGCATCATTGCAGGTGAAAGATGTGTTGTAATCGAGGATAGCAAGAATTTTATCTCCTTCATAGCCAAACCCAGAACCCCCTACAAAGAGGCGGAGGATGCCGTTTTGTTGTTGAGCTCGGTTGATGTACGTAATTTCTGGTTCTGGAAAAGAAAGTGAGAACGGAGTAGAAGGGATGAGGAAAACCAGTGTAATTCCAGTAAAATGTGTTGCTGATTTGACCCTCTACCCTGACTCTAACTTCGTGATGACTTCCAACACCTGCACCACAGGGGCACAGTAGTGAAGTCTGGTTGTACCATGTTGCATCCACCCAAGTGCCGTTGTCAAGTGAGACTTGACATGAAAAGTCAATAGGTGGAGCGAAATTTATCCCCTAAGAGTAAGGAAGCAACCACTTCAAAAATTAACACAGAATAACCTCAATTAATTGTTTCATTGTTCCAACTGTTGGCACTGTGCTGACGCGGGTTATGCGAGGACCTGTAAAGGGTGAACAAATCAGAGGTAAGTTTTTTTTTGTTCAAACCAATATATGTCAGAATAGGGGCTTTCCCAATCTGTGAGGACCCTGATGGAACCTCCACTGTTATGACAGTATTCACTCCAGCACCAGCTGGAGCAACACATGTAATTTGCGTGTGGGCAACAGTAACAGTAGCATTGGCACATTCCAAAGAATTATACCCAATGTATACGGAAAGATCTTGAGTACCCAATGGGCCAAAATTATCTCCTTCAATGGTCAAAATTCCGCCGAGAGTGCCAATTGTGGAAGCAGAATACAAAAGTGGTACTGAAAAATAAAGGTGAGCGAAGATTGATGTGTGGGCATAAGAATACATTCATAAGAAAACGTAGAGAAGACCACTTTGGCTCCTACAGTGTAAGGGCTGGGAACATAAAGAGCAAGAACAAGGTTAGACCCATGTCCCTCGGGTGCAACACATCTTATCTCCGTGTGGGCTTGCATAAGTGTTGCATTTACACATATTTTGTAGGTCCCGTTTAACATTATTTGTACAGAATCCAGTGAAAGCACTTTGCCAAAATTGTTACCGGTAATGAAGATGTAACCCCCAGTTGTGTTTGTACTGCTTACTGTGTATATCACAGGGTCTGAAAAAGGAAAGCCCCTAGTGAGGTTCTATGTTTAGATAATGAAACACTAACTTTGGTAGGTGAAGGAGCCATTGCAGGTCAGAGAATTGGTTGTAGAGGGAACACTGACAATCACTTTGGCAGAACCTACTCCTTCTGGAGGAGTGCAAGTTATTTTTTTGTGGGCCACCACTAAATGAGCATTCAAGCACAGGCAGGAACTAGTGCCGCCTAGGCACTGCACTCCATTGCCACTGACCATCACGGAAATAGAGGTATTTAAAGGGCCAAAGTTTTCACCAGATATTGTGAGTTGGTCGGTGCCATTCGAACTTGGAGAAGTAATACTTGAGATCAAAGGACCTACATCTCAGGATAAGCACAAGTATCTGGAAAGAAGCGAGAACCATCATAGGAGAAATCAATTATGTTGGTGGACTGCCCACCAACAATTGCTTGCAAGATATGGTGTGCGCCACTTCCTGCAGGGAGACAGGTCACGATGTGCTGGACAGATTGCCAGTGAGCAACTTGATTCTGCAAGTCAACAAGTACAAGAACACTCGTAGTTCCATCTGCTCCAAAGTTTGACCCCTATTAGAAGGTGAAAAATAATTCCCAAAGAAAGAATAAAGATACATATATAATAATCGTACAGCTTCCTGATGTAGGGATATGCGATTTGATTGCCGTAATATTGGGTACTAGAAAGATTAATATTTGAAAAAGCTGGTACGGAGAGAACCATTATAAGAAAAGACTGGACTTGAGGTACAAATGGGGTGTGCTGGAACACAAACTTTCACAGTCTTATTTGTTCCAGCCCCAGATGGGGTGACAAGACATTTAATTTGTTTGTGAGCATCTATCACACTGGCTCCTGAGCATGGAATTCCCGAAATATTGACTTCTACAGTTTGGTGGAGGGGGCCAAAATTCTTACCACTTATGAGAGTGAATTCCTTTACATCCGTGGAGGTGGAAGTGGCTGTGTAGATTTCTGGTCCTAGGAGCAAATATGAAAACACAGAAGGTGATAAAACGAAAAGAATACCATTATAGGAGAATGTGCTGGCACTAATTTGTCCTGTTATTCCAAGTGGAACCGTCAGTGTCAGTGCATGGGAAGAACCACATCCCTCCCCCACAATACATCGAATCTCTGAGTGTGGGATTGTTACACTTGCATTCTCACATGAATGATTGCCAATTGACACAGAAACCAGTGTCTCAGAGCCACCAAAGTTTTGCCCTGTTATAACAACAGGACCCCCAATAGTGTCCACTGATGACACTGTTGATATCTCTGGTCCCTTGTACGAAAAAGCGGCATTGGCAGTAATCCGACTCATAGATGGCACATATATAACTACAATATGCCCTGTTCCAACTCCAGCGTTCACAATACATTTGATCTCCTCATGTGGGCATGTCACATTAGCATATAGGCATTCGTAGCTGTTGTTACAGCATGAAAGGCAGGGGCACACAAAGACAGAAACTTGGGTTCCAAGGGGACCAAAATTTTTTCCAGTCACCACAAGCGGCTCCATCCCATTTGTACTCACTGAAGGAACACTTGTTATGGAAGGGACTAAAAGGACTTAGAGAGTGTAGTGAATCATAAGAACTTACTTTGGTAGCTGTAAATGAAAGCGGAACTGCACTGTCCGGAAACACAAACAATAATGCTGTTGTTTCCGGCACCCTCTGGAAATAGGCACTTAATAACAGTGTTGCTAATCCATGTTGAATCCGAGGTTTGGTTGTTAATGATAGAAGTGATATTGGTGCTGGAAGTTCCAAAGAAGTCACCCTCCTCAGAGTGAGAAAGAAAAGTACAAATAGGTTCACATACATAAACGAAATGGTTGCTGTATCCAGCCGTTCCCGTTGTTGGGACAAGTGGTACTAGTAAAATTTTGGGAACTGAAGAAAAATTAAAGTTACACCTGGAAAAATAGAAACCACCTTGATACGAGAAAACACTAGCTTTTCCGCACTGAGTGCCAACAAATACCTCAACAAGCAAATGCTCACCAACTCCAGCAGGAGCGCTACAGCTTATTTGCTGGTGTGATGTTATAACTTTGGCACCAGAGCATTCCTTTCCAGCCACTCTAACTGTGACAGGAGTGTTTATTGGGCCGAAATTGTCACCTGTGATATTGATATCTGAGCCTGTCGTACTTCCTAACGTTGCATTGAATATAACAGGACCTGTGGTAATATTAATTGAGTGGATAGAGTATTACCAAAGTACCGTTATAAGAAAAAGCAGGTGTCCCAACTGAGCGGAGGGATTCCACAGAAACTTGTATTGACAAGTTTGTGCCATATCCAGGGGGAGCATTACAGGAAATTTGAGTATGCTCAACTAAAAGTTGTGGATTCGTGCAGTTGGAACTTCCAATTGTGACTGAGAGTCTTGAACCATTGATACCAAAATTGTCACCATTGATTGTTATTACTCCACCACAGGTATTAACAAGAGACGAACCAAGTACGATGGGATCTATTTTATTATCAGGATTGATCGTTCTCTGAGTGGCAAAAAAACCTGCGTAGCGCAAGATGCCTGACCCTTGCTGGGAAGTATTAGTGGGAACTGTTACGCGCACTTGGATATTAGCTCCAGCACCAGGAGGTGCCAAGCAAGTGATTTGTGAATGCGGAATGGTAACTTGTGCCGCACTACAAGGTACCCAGTTTGTGTGTATCTGAACATCAACAGATACAGATGTGTTAAGATCACAGAAATTCAAGCCGGTAATGTTAAGAAGAGAGCCACTAGTTTTAGGGCGCGTTGTGCTGACTATACCAGGTGCTGTGAAGGATTTAGATAAAGGGTCAAGTTGAGGGGGTATACCAGAATAGTTGTAGAAAGAACTATTGCTTTGTTGTGAAGCAACACGTACAGAAATATTGTGGTATAAACCGCACCCCGCCGGAATGAAGGCACCAAGTAATGTATGACTTAAATACAGAGCCGTGTGCCAGGTTACTCCATCAGTTGTAGTTTCTAGCGTGTTCTTTGTTTTTGAGGTTCCAAAGTTATCTCCCTGCTATTGGTAAAAACGATGGTAAAAGATGACCAAATAACTGATATACGGGATCCTGCACTCCCTTCTGTAGGAGCAGTTTGCAAAACTTTTATTATATACGGACCTAACAACATTAGTAGAGCGGAGAGAGAAGCCAACAACTGTACCCTTGTAAGAAAATACTGCTCTTGAAACTGCTTGAGAATTTGAAAGTGAGCTTGGTACTCTGACTTCGAGTGTGTGATTTGTGCCTTACGTCATGTGAGTCAAAGGTATTTTATATTTGCTATTCATACCTGCACCGGGTGGGGCAGTACAAGTTATCTTTTTATGTGGTACCACAATGGATGGGGATGTGCAAGGGATACCCTGGACAGAAACCAGTACAGAGGTGCCGTTTGGGCCAAAGTTTGAACCCCATATTTCAATCAAACCTCCAATAGTGTTTACTTGAGATACGGAACTTATGGTAGGTTCTGTACATTGTAAGTCCAAATGGGAGTTTGCAGGACTTTCTACCTTCATACGCAAAGACATGTGATCCAAAGGAGAAATTTCCGGATTTAACTTGAACAGCCAAATCTTTCCCGGCTCCTGGCTGGACTGTGCAATTAATTTCGGTGTCGTTCTTCAGTATCACTGCATGGTAGCATGGCTTGTTGTTGATTGTGACCTGGACTGGTGTCCCAATCTTCCCCATGTTCTCACCATATATGGTAGTATTGCCTCCTTCTGTTGAACATGGAGTACAATTGAAGACAGAAGACTCTGATAGTAACTATCAGACTTTTGAACCAAAAAGGAACAAGTACCAGCGTAATCAAAAATGTTTGCCGTGCTCGATTGGGCATGTTCACCATTAGCAGGTACAGTGACATTAACGGTTTTGTCATATCCAATGCCAGGAGGAGGGCCACAATTAAACATCAGATGTGGAATGATGAAGACCACATGTTTACATGGCTGTCCGTCAATTGTCACAGAAAGATCTGCTTCATTAGCCCCGAAATTCTCTCCGGTAATATTTGTTGTTGACATGAACATTTCAGAAGTCGAAGTTATGATAGGGGCTGTGGTGAGTAAGTTGGCACTTACTCAATACGTGGAAGCACACCATTGTATGAAAAGATATCTCGTGTTGTTGTGAGTCCAGCCACATTGACATAAACATCTACGTTTTTCCCAACACCAGTAGGTGCCGTACAAGTAATTTCTCTATGAGAAGCAGAAACAAAAGGAGAGGAGCATGTTTTTCCACCAATCATAACATCCACTGTAGTGCCTAGAGCACCAAAGTTTTTCCCGGCGATTTCAATAAGTCCGCCTTTTGTGTTAACACTGGTGGCATAGGTCAGGGTTGGTGCTAAAAGCAGTAAGAAGATATTTTTACTGAGAGGAAAGAATGCCTTCATATGAGAAATCACATGTTGAAGAAACAGCACTTGCACCAGAAGGTACCTTAATTTCGACTCTGTTGTGTGGGCCAACACCTGGTGGTGGATAGCATGAAATTTGCTGATGTGCAATGGACACTTGGGCAGCTCGACAGGAAAGATTCTTATCCATAAAGAAAACTGATACTGGTGTCCCCACATTACCAAAATTCTGGCCGCGAATAGTAACAAGTGACAGGCCATCAGTGGCAGCACCATAAACTGAAGTAATCGTCGCAGCTTAGGCAAAATTACTAATAGGGAAAGGGGGAAGAAGTACTTACCACTGTAACTAAAAGGCACCGAGGCTGTGCATTTACCCTGTACACATATCTTGACAGAGTGATTTGTTCCTGAGCCAGATGGAACTGAGCAAATTATGTGTGTATAGTTCACAATTTGGGCATATGATGCCGAACTATCCACGTAAAAGTTGATGGAGGTACTGGGAAGCCCAAAGTTTTTGCCCTTTGAGGTCTAAGTAGTATTCTAGAGTAATTTTGTGCCTTACCTGAATAAGAACTGTTGTAGAACCAGCAGTTGGAACAGAGGGGATGACGGATACCAAAGGACCTGAAGGAGCATGAATTTCTTGTGTTTTACTGTGGATTACAAACTGCTGTAATTGAAAACCGAGCCTGTTCCAGATAAAGCAGTATCTGTGGAGGGGACATGAACTGTGACTGCTAATTTTGTCCCTACTCCTACTGGGGCGATGCAATCTACCCTTGTGTGGTCTTGAATAACTGTAGCACTGGTACATTTCACTCCACCAATTTCTACACTGATTTGCGTTCCAACAGCACCAAAGTTGGTTCCCGAGATGGTAGTATGTGAAATTCCATCTCCATCGGCGGCTGTTGCACTGACAACCACAGGGCCTAAAAAAAAAAGGAATCAGAAAACGTAAGAATTGGAATGGGAAGCGCTTACTGCTGTAGGAAAATATACTGGCAGAATACACTCTGAGACTACGACTTGTGCTTGGGTAGACTTCCAATGAGACAGGTAACTGTCCTCCAACGCCACTTGGTGCGGTACAAACAGCTTTGAAATGAGCAACAGTAACATGAGCATTGGCACAGTCAATATTATTCACATATATTTTCAATGGAGTTCCTATGGGGCCAAAATTCGAACCAGATACAGTGATATTTCCCCCTGAAGTGCCAATTTTGGAGACATCTGACATAATTGGAGCTACAAGAATAAGATGGAATGAATTAGTGGTTGTTTCAACCATTGTAGCTGAAAAAGAAGAAGTAGGCCGTTTGCCAAAGAGTTCCAACTTGGAGAGTCAGAGTAAGTATGTTTCCTTTCCCAGCACATTGCGGAGGATAAAAAGCAACTTTGTTGTGGGCTTCTGTTACATTTGCAGGCACACAAACAGTACCAGTAACTGTATTATTAAGACATACAGTTATCACTTGCCCTCCATTAATGGCTCCAAAGTTACTTCCAGTTAAAATGGAGCGAGCTACCCCAGTTGTATCTACTGATGTAGCGGATGTTATGGCAGGTCCTAAAAGAAAGAGTCAATAGTATTCAAACTCTCGGCAAGTTTACCTTTATAGTTGAATATGGTTGCTGAGGCACTTTGTGAGTTGAGCGCAGGAGGTGGCGGAATTGTAACAACAACAGGAAGATTAAATCCCACTCCAGCAGGAGCTTGGCATGTGATCTTTGTGTGGTTTTGCACCACTACACATAGAGAACTGCAAGCTCTCCCGCCAATACTAACAGAAGCAGTAGTGCCAATAACACCGAAATTGTACCCTGTGATATCGACACTTGAACCAGAAGTATCAGACTGCGTCACAGAGAAAATTTTGGGCTCTAGAGTAATATTAAAAAATCATTTTTCTCATAGTACGCACGATTGTACAGAAACTGGGAATATGAGGCTGATGCATTTAAACTTGGAAATGAGACTTTGAGTGTATGATTTGTCCCTACACCCTGGGGAGGATAGCAAGTTATTTGTGTGTATGCAGTCACCACTGTGGCACTGGAGCAAGGAAGATTGTCAATTGTGACTATGACTGGAGCTGTTGTATTTCCAAAATTTCTTCCAGTTATGGTGATTTTACTTCGGCCATCAGTATTTCCAGGTGTCACAGTCTGAATAAATGGAGCTATGGGGAGATGAGTATGTTGTGCCATTTTAGAGAGGAAAACCTTGGTAGAAATACCGCTTGATGTTGCTTGTTTGTCCACAAACTTTGACAACGCAAGAGTACCCACCAGAAAAGAAACATTTCATAGCAGTGACATTCACTGGGAACCCTGATGTCCAGGATATTCCTCCATCAGAGGAGCACAATATGTCCTGTGTTACTGTTTTTGGGGCGAAGCCATATCCCTTTTCAATTATGAGAAAAGCCAATGAATCAGTAGGGAGCAGGAACTGTTATTGTAGCGTATGAAAATCCTGGTGCAGGGATGGAGGGAACAGTATCGATCATTGGGGCTGTTTTATGTTCACTTAATAGGTTGCACAGTGGGGCACTTACGAGAATAAGAAAAGACAGAAGCATAAGAGTATTGGCCTATTGCAGCAGGTATCCACACCTGGACAAGTTGATTTGTACCGGCACCATCTGGAACGGTGCACCGTATTGTTGTGTGATTGATAACACTCTGACTTGAGCAAGATAATCCCCCAATTTTTACAGTTGTTGTTGTGCCTGCAGGACCAAAATTCGTGCCTTTGATGTACGTTATGGCGCTTGGGTAAGCAGGGGATGCGGATTGCACCATGGGGCCTATCAGGAACATGAGTCTCAAGGAAAGAATGGAGGCTATGCAACCATAATAGGAGAACACATTGGCAGAACCAGTCTGTAGACCAATTGTAACTTCAATAGAGTTATTTACTCCCTTCCCTTGTGGTGCAGTGCATGTGATTTTGTTGACTGCTGTTACAGTTGCAGGGTAGCAGTCAGAACCACCAATCTTCACAGTAGCTGTGGGAAGATAGGTGCTCCAGCCAAAATAATTCCCTGTGATTTCAGTACTACCACCAGATGTGCCAACAGGTAGAGCAGATAACACAATTGGGGCTAAATGTAATATGAGTGGCACACTATACAGTTGGATCATACCCCAAAAACTAAAAGTAAAACTGGCGAAATTGATTGTTGACAATGGAGGAACCCTCACCACCAGTGAATGTAATGTGCCCCAAGGATAGACAGGTTTACAGACAATTCTAGTGTGTAACACTTCAAAAGATACTGATCCACAAGTCACTTCATCTATCTTCACACCCACACTTGCAGTAGAAACTCCAAAGTTGGAGCCAGTTATCCTTAACCACGTCTCTCCACTACTCAGAAAAGGAACTGCAGATACAATAGTCGGGGCTGGAAAAAGTATATTAACCCTATTTTAATTATTTTGATGTTAAACCTGAGTAGGAGAAGGCATTTAGAACAGAGCCGACATCTGTTGAAGATGAGGTTGGCCATACAGACACATTCAATCCCGTCCCAATGCCTGCCCTGGTAACGCATGTGATTGTTGTTTGGTTTATCACGGATGGAAAGTCACAGTATTGGCCACCAATGGTAACAGAAAGTGAAGTTCCGGTGGGTCCAAAACCACTTCCACTTATTGTTGTAAGACCTCCCTTCGTCGGTGTTGATGTGGCTCGAGTAACTGAAGGGGCCAAAAACTTAAACCACACGTAGTTCGTGCTGTCAACACCTCTGCAAGTAGCCACAACTCTGTACCAAGCTCCAGGTGTGCCTGGCTAGGAATATTTAGTAGTCAGAAGAAAGCAACAGTTCAGAGAGACCATACCGGCATAGTGCACGACAGCTTGGAAGAGTTGTGTACGGTGATATCGGTACAAGACATGCTGCCGACCATAACTTTGCCGCAGGGGGCGAGCCAAGTACCTGAAACAAAAATCCTGCCTCCAGAGGCTTGCACAAGAGTAACGGCTGAAATAACAGTTCCTGTTAAAGAAGTCACTCCAAGATGTAAATCAGAAAATAAGTACTGCAGATTCCACTGTCACAAAATGAGGCGTAATTGCTGTACACCTTTACATAGGTACCGGCATCAACCTCGTACCACCCTGTGTCACCAAGTCCAGACCAGTACAACTTTACATAGTTGTACCAGTTTCCGACACAGGTGGCAGTGGTAAAATTGGCTGAAAAATAGATATACCGATAGGTATCAAAGTACATGAGAGGTGTTTGCAGAGTGACGTAGCCACCAGGTGTGCAGTAATAACTATCTGCATGCTGTGAAAAGTGTACCAGATGAAAACGATACTTCCATACAAATGGTAGTGCTTGTTGTGAATGCCGACAAAGAGCCTGAAGCAGTATAGATTGTGATGGCACCATCCATAGTTGTTGTATTTAAATAAAACATAAGAGATCGTAGTGCTGGTCCTTGTGTGGGTGGTATCTGAAACATACAGTCAAACGTTACGTAATGAAAGAGATAGTCTCATCACACACTATGATGGCACCACGCATTTCGTAACAACGTCTAGACGTAGTTGTGGTTTGAGACAAGACGTCGTCAATTGGGCAAGGATAACAGTGGGCCATTGCACTGTCCAGATTACATTGTCCGTATAGCCCCCAAGAGACACTCTGTCCAGATTGTCCTCTTTCAATATATCTTGGAAATTTTTATTCAAGTCACAGAAAGGAAAAAAAAGAGAGAAAGTGACGAAGTACCCATATGCCCCACTGGAACAAGTTGTGCTACCAAGGCATAAGAAATCGTACGATACACCGTACTCACAGAGGCACCCAATCACAATGCAAACTACTGCAATGATGCCATGCACATTTAACCTCGCCATTATTTACGTTCAAAAACGCCTTTTGGCATCCGTTAAAAAAGAGCCAAACGTTTTTTTTAAAAAACGGACGAAAAAAAAAAACAAAAACAAAGTGAAACCCTGGAGGCCTGAAATTATATATAGGCAATATTGCTCTCAATCCAATACAGCCCCCGCGGCCAACACCCAACAACAACAAACGACGTTGTCTCCTTCGTCGGTTTTGTATGATACACAAAAAATGTTTGTGTCAAAAAATTCCGGTGTTTAGTTGATCAAGATGTTTGTCTAACCAACCACTCAAACTTGGAAGGTTCGGGTAACCACACAAAGGGTAAAACCCCCATGCAGTTTGTTTGTTTGTTGCTTAGTGGTTGATGAGTGTTAATTTATTATTATTCATACGGGGAGGTGGTGGCGTTCACATGAACAGTTAGTTCATTGAGTTTGTTTTTACAAGGCAATCAACCGGGTTGGCTGCGTGAGCAATCCTCTAATTTGAGAAGTGAGTGTGGAAAAAAATGAAAGGCCATGCAACATGTACCTTGGGATGTCCCGCAACTCCTTTTGGATGCAAAGATATTCTCCAAGTGAGCAGGTTATTATCACACATATAACATT
Source organism: Pelomyxa schiedti (assembly GCA_020536535.1). Lineage (NCBI taxonomy): Eukaryota > Evosea > Pelobiontida > Pelomyxidae > Pelomyxa > Pelomyxa schiedti. Next base: position 19,659 of record JAHLWZ010000788.1, read on the forward strand.
TAGAATCCACCACAGCGGACAGCATAGTGGAATAACACCAGAAATAAGGACGCATGCTACCATGTGGATGCCTTGCATTGTGCAGGAGAAGTCCTGGATTAGGTTAACAACCGATGAAGAGAATTCCAGTATAGTACCAAGCATTTACGCTGGTTTCCTACAGCATACATCAAACAAAAGGCACTGGAAGAGAAATTAGATAAAGGGAACATTGTTGTGGTTTGTGTTTTCTTACCTCGCCACGGAATTTATCAAAAACGACAATGTAGCCACTACCCCAGATAATGTATTAAGCCGAATGTAGTGCGGCGAGAACACCATATTAACGGCCACGGTTCCGTGTCTTTCCACATCCTCCCAAGAGCTTCTAGATGTGCTTGCACTTGAAGAAAACGAAGAGTCGCCGTCAAGCGAAGAATAAGAAGAAGCCGAGCCAGCCGGATCAGAATCCCCCCCGCTCAAGAGGTGATCGTCTTCCGCCCTAGCCGAGTGTAGCCCACCACCAGCAGCAGCAGCAGCATAACCGGCGGCCATCAGCTGCCCCCCCAGGCCGCTCAGAGGCGCGGATTCCATCTCGCTCAGCACTACCGCGGTCCTTGCCTGGTACGAAGAAGGTAGCAGCACGAGGCTCAGCGCGAACATGGTCGGCACCAGGAACGCGTAGAACGCCGCCTGCACGAACACAATCTGCGCGACGATCATTACGGGGTCCCACGCCCCAACCGTGCAACTCGTGTGCTGCCTCTTCTGCCTGTCAATGTCACTCTCCCCCCTCAGCGCCCCGCCGCCTTTCTCCCCAACACCATCGCCAACGCCAACGCCAACGCCAACGCCATCGCCATCACCATCACCGGGAGTCATCATCATCGTCGCGATCGTAGCCATTGTCATCATCCCATTATTACTGTCGTTGCCGCCGTAGTGGTGGTACTGAGTCGTTGGCCGGTAGTCGATGTCGCCGTTGGCGTTCACGAATGTCGTTACGGTCGGCGGTGTTGGTGTTGAGGCGTAAGTGGCTGTGCTTGTATTTTCACAATGGAACGATGATGACGATGATGATGTGCTGGTGGTTGTTGTTGTTGTTGTCGGTGTTGGCGTCAGTGGGACGTCGCTGTACTCGAAGTCGTCGCCGTCGTTCATAACTATCACCACTGTGCCTGCGTGTACATGATTACATTTTGGGGTCTCTGTGCGTAATTAGGGGATGATACCTTCACGTGCTGCTGCTGCTGTGCCATTCCCGATCCCGTTCCCCCCTCGTTGCTTCATTTTTTCGATTGATGACTAGATCACATCAAAAGCGTCAAATTGGTGGAAAAGTGAAAAGATAGGGAACAAGGTTCTTCACAGCCGTAAGATCGGTCAGTGATGGTGATGGTGCTGTTGTTGTTGTTGTTGTGCAGGCGCAGGAGGAGGCGGAGGGGGCAGGCTGAGGGCCAGTGCCAGTTCCTGCTCAGAGTAGTTTGCGGATGCGCCAGACGAATCGGGGTTGTGGGACAGGTGGTACTCGTTGTAGTCGAGGCACATGGCGAGGTGGGCCATGCCGGGGTTGCCGCCCCTCCGCGTGTGCAGCGTGGTCAGGAGCTGCCTCAGCGACGTGTTGTAGCTGTCGGCCAGGTTGCTGAGCGTGGCCAGGGTCGTCACCCCGTGCTGCGTGCTCATGTACTGCGTGACAAGCTGCGAGTTCCGCGTCAGAACCCGCGATGCTGCTGTTGATGATGTTGATGTTGATGCGGGGTTGGTGGTGGTGGTGGATGGGCCTTGTGGGGCTGGGTGGCGGGCCCCGGGGGCTCCGGGTGGGAGTGGTTGTTGTGTATTGGTTGTGGAAAGTGGTGGCACCCCTGTGGGAGAATTAGTGGGTTTGGTTTTTTTAAATTCGGAATTTTAAATAGTTCAATATTAGGTAAAAGAATTAGGGAAGAAGTGATTGCGGGGGACTGCTCACCGGGGAGTGTTGAGGACTTGGCTGTGCTGATGGCTGATCGGAGCTCGCGGGAAAGGGAGTCGGCGTGCTTGGCGAACTTGAGGCAGTGAGCAACTAGCCGCGTTACGATCTTGACGAGATGTGGGTCGGTGAGGTTGCACTGGACGAGGCAGGTGTCCAAGAAGTCGTTGTGTAGTTGTATAACTTCATCAACGGTAGAAGCGGTACTGTTTATTTGTTGTATGAATTTGTGCCAGTTCGGCTCCAAAACCTGTGATTGTGGAACTGAGTAATTCGGTGTTTACCCGCGTTCATTACCTCGTATACAATGAAAAAGAGGAAATTCTGGAGTAAGTGTATCATCTGTTGTCTCAGGGTGTGAATTTTGTGAAGGCCGGACCCTTGGCCCTTGATTCTATTGAAGGATGAGCTTCCCATACAAAAAACCCAGCTCACATACGCCATCAGGTTCACCCAGGAAGAGTTTAGACATCTCTCTACATGCTTGAGCATAAACAAATGCCTGAAGATGAACTGATACTTTGCGATGGCACTGTTGTTGATTACCAGTGAAAGAGGAAACTTGACCAAAAAGTCAAGAGTAAAAGCTTCTAACCCTGGGGCAAAGTGAGTTCGGTACCGCTATTTGGGTTTTTGTACCAGATATTTTCTCAGATTGGGGAAGGGAATCACCACTCCGAAGCTGGACAACCCCCTTCGAATCGACATGAAGCACACTTAATAGCATATTAATGTTGCTGTAAGGAAGCAAGTCACATTGAAGGTTGTCTCGAAATGGATCAGATTCTGGATTCATGGTGAAAAAAGGAAAATGAAGAAAGAATTTGATATAAAGTCCATAAATAGTACTTGCCAGCAGCAGAAGACCGGAGTGAGAGTTCTAATAGAGCATCCAACTTTGACTGTTGAATATCACGATAATTTTTTCTCAGCTCTTCCTCAGCGGTGTCCATGAAATGAACCAAAAAGTCCCCCTAGATTACATTTGTGAATGATCCCTCCACTTATGTGAAATAGAACCTGAGCAAGAAGGAAATACGATTTGATAGACTTAAGGCAAGCCAAGAGTTTGTGCTTATGCATGAGAAGATTTAACAATGATTTACTTGCAAATGAAAATCTGGGAGGAATGTTTAACTTGTTTGTCGTTTTTAACGTCATACGTTTTGTTAATTATTTCGGCGTAGCTGCAGCTATTTGGGGAATAAACCAGTTGCTCCAGATCGTTGTATTTGATTGCCTCGCCACATTCTCTTATAACATTTAATTGCTTCCCAGTTGTGAGTATCTTTTCTTTCCATTCGGCTAAGAAGTCTTTTGTTTCCCTTATTAAGTGCACAAGAAATGATAGTTTTATTACAGACCGGGAACCATCACCTCACAAATGGAAAATTGTTGCACAAATTCAAGTGTAGACAGTACTTGCTGCTCAGACGGATTTTGGAGCCGCTGTTCCACAAAAAATTCGTGGAATGGATCATCCACCAGCCCTTCACAGATCCACTGCTTCACAAAGTTCTGGAAGGAAAATATGAGCAGTGCCAAATAATCATGTACCCGCACCAAATATGGAACAGAAGCTTGTTGCATTAAAAATAAGAAAAGTTTGTCCGAGCACTCATCACCGCCTTGTGTTACCCAAAGTCGACTTATTACATTCAACAAACTGCCTCCTCGAGCTTTCTTGGCAGTTGCTTCCTGGATATGGGGTGAGAGCTGTAAGAAGAGAAAGAGTAAGTTACCTCTGCGAGCATATTCAATAAACTTAGCGTATGAAGTGAATCGTGCAGATAAAACATCATCTTTTGCAGGGTGAGAGCACCTTGCCTCAGTTCGTGCTCCAGTTGCGCAATAAGTACACAATACTGCCTTCAATGTGAGCGATAAACCTCTGAATGTGGGGTTACCTTTAGCAACAATTGGTCAATTGCTGCAGCAAGTGCATGGCACACCAAACCACAGTGGTACCATTGACTTGCAGAGCAAAACTGACGAACAGAGACATAGAATACACCGCAAGGAAGAATGCGATCGACTAATGAGCGGATCCCAATGTCGGTACTGTCATCAACCTGAAGTTTATTGTTAGGGATGTTACAGAGCCTTGTGGCATAGAACACCTCAAAAGAGAGTTTAAGTTTTCCTCGGGGGTGTTGTGCATCACTATGTAATACGCCCCGAATATAACTTCCCTCTATTCCAACTAGAACATACAACAAATCACCCATTATCAGCAACTCCTGTGGAGCCGAAAATGAGAAAGTGAGAGTACGAAAAACATACTTACTTGAGATTGTAATGGAATTCCTTTCAGGGAAGGGGCCACCTGCGCACTCGAGTGTACAGCCGGGAAAAAATCTGCTTTTACAAAGTCACCCGTTATATTGCTCCTCGTGAAGGCCTGTGAGTGACTTAACAATCAATCAGCAATGAACAGCTCCATATATCTCGCTACCAAATCGCGCAAATCCTTCCATTTCCCACATTTTTGCCGGAAACATACATACCCACTTTGGCACCTTTGGCATCCTCAGTCTCAATTCATCACCTCCTCCATCACCATCTTCGTAATCATAGTAGTCACCAAATCCCCTGTATTCCTCGTCCTGGTACTCGCTATTTCTGGCGTCGCTGATGTTGTCGATTCCGCTGTTGTTATTGCTGCTGTCCAGCAGAATGTCCCGGTCGCCTATTCCCATAATCCCCGCTTCGCCGTCACCATTTCCGTCGCGGTCGTCGCGGTCGTCGTCGTAGTCGCCGTCGTCCTCGGGGTTCCTGTCCCTGTCCGTGTCGCGTTGGTCGGCGTCGTTCACGTCTACGTCCCCTCCCACAATGGGGGGTTGTTCTTCCGGCCTGGGCGCGTTGCGGTTGCCGGCACCCCGCCGCGCCGACGCGGGTGCCTTCCCCCCCGTGGCTGAGTCCGAGGCCCCCGCCACCGACATTGTGGGTGTTGATGAACTTGTGGCGTTGGCCACGAAGTCCAGTTGCTTCATGATGAGTTGTTCGCGCTCTTGTTGTTGTTGATATACAAGCGCAGCGCGCCCTTGCTGTTGCGCGCCTGTCGAGGGCCGGCTCATCTGGGATCGTTATTGCTTGTTTCAACGAATTTTACACTTTTTCGATGCTAGTCTGGTCACTTCACAGTTACTACTTCTTACAAACTGCCCACTGGCTTCCAGTCCTTTCTTCAAGTTTGGGACTTTGTTTCTGCCATGTGATGCTCCTCAGAGGCTGGAAAGAAACCACAACGAAACGGAAGAATGTGCCTGGTTCAGATGTGGTCCAGACATTTCAGAATTTTCCCTTCACAGGGCAGAGAGAACCGGGACCTTTTCTGCCCCGTTGATGCAAAAAAGTGTGAGTCCCGAACTTCACTCTCCTCTAACTTGGTATTTCTCTGGCTAGAACGCCAGCTCATTCTATTTCGATGACGAACGGTGGCTTGGAATCTCGACGGGAGATTGTTTGTGGGTCAAACAACCTGAGAGAATAAACTCTGCAACTGGATGTTGCCAGTATAGCTGAAGGAGAATAATGTGTTTCCAGATGACGGTTCAGTGATCTGCAAGCAGCAGTTACCACTTTCACGGATAACAGTGGTTATAATGAGTCCCCCCTCTGCAAACACACTAGTACAACCAACTGGGCACCCAATGTTCCTCAGAGCACTGTGCAGGTTGTTGCAATCCCATATTTCATACCACGTGGGTCCGCTGAACATCAGCAAGGGGACCATTGACGCATCCATGTGGTGCCTGGCAATGCAAAACAGGGACCCACTGAGTGGACATATGCCATCAACGTAGCCATCCCCCTTCACTTGGATTTGAGTGCCGGTTCCTTCTTCAATGGCAATTGCACACCTCCCACCAGCTTGGTACATGTCCAGCACAACAACAAAAAATCGGGAGCCATGTTGGTTCCTGAGAACGACTCCTGAGGGAACTTCACATGGCCAGACGTTGAATGCAGAAGTGGTGGAACTCAGGATTGACACTCTCTTTCTTGACCAGGTTTGCGAAGTATCAATTACCATCAGGTGAGCCATATAAGGCCGCAAGTTCTTTGCCCCATTCCCAAGCTGCACTATCACGGCCTCATCCTGAACAGCATGGTTGAAAAAGAACACTATGTTGATGTCAGACATTCGATATGAAGCCGGCATGACCAGAGGCACGTCGTCAATAACACACCTTGTACCGGCTTCATCCCCAAAGGTGGGCGTGACTTCCAGCTTAGAAAGAATTCCATAGTAAACCAGAAGCCACTTTCCATTGACTTCTGTCTTTCTTGCCTTTTGGGTGACAGTTAGCCCCTCCCAGACTACCAACTTGGTCCCGGTCGTAACACCAGCCAGCTCCAATCGATCGGAGAGTCTGTGGAACGAGAGGGCATTATGGGAGTTGACAGAAAGGAGCCGCGTGTTCGGCCTGTTGTCCCTCCAGAAAGTTACCTCCCTTGTGATTGCACCAGTCAGTGGCGACACTCCAAACGTGGTCAGGTTGTTTGTGAAGCACAGGGGCATGGAGCTGTCAATCCAATCTACACTAATCACCAAAGTTGGGAAATCTACAAGCCACTCCCATAATACCCTCGCGGCGCACCACGCGTAGCCACAACCGTGGACGGAGCCGCCGAGGCGGCGGCATGGGCCCCCGCAGCGAGGGTGGGTCCACATCAACAAGGCAAAGAACTGGTCCCGCAGGCGCAGGACGGGCCCCGTCGGGGTGACGACTCCGCGCTGCGATGGGGGCCGCGGGGCCGACAAGGGGTGCGGGTGCGCTGTCGCGAGAACGCGGGGATCAGCACCTGATCTTCCTCTCTTGTATTTTGGCGGCTGAGGAGTTTCGCCGTCGTTGTGGTTGCAGTTGTTGGAATCGAGGAGCCGGCCGAGGTCGGACATCAAACTCTGTTGTTTGACCAAATTGTCTGTTCGCGGAAATCATCGTTCGAAAACAAAATGGCAGCATGCGCGGAGGTGCGCAGAGGTGATGGAACGGATTGTGGGACGGCTGGAAGTTGTGAGGAGATGGTAGAGCGGGCTAGGGTGATGGCTGAGAACGACCCGCAATGGGCAAAAACCCCGTTTCTAAATGGTAAATCATTGGCTTAATGTTAATGAAGTCATAGCAACTGTGAAGTAATTTGTCCGGTGCGTAGAATAGTGTAGAAATAAGACATGGCATACATAACAAAAAGGTTTTTACCCTTTGCAAATTGCTTGCAAGAGGGGATATGTGAAGGCCACCCGGTACTTGATTGAGGAATGTCACTGTGATGTCAATGTGAGAGATGCAAAGAGGGGCTGTACCCCATTACACCTTGCATGTGCTTCGTACATTCTGCCCCCCTCCCTTTCCCCTTTTTTTTCACTTGCTACTACTGCAGAGGGCATGCCTACCTTGCGTATATATTAATCAAGCAGTACAACGCCTACGTTGACGCCAGGGATGATCGCTTGGATACCCCTCTTGTAGCGGCTATTGATCGCGGGCAATTTGCGGTTGTGAAAGTGCTCATTCAAAACTGTATATACTTCTTGTTTGCAGTCTCTTATATAACCACTGAAACAGGCAATGCAAATCCGATGCTGCGGGATGAATACGGCGAAACCCCACGTGAGATTGCTGTGAGGACTAAGCACCATGACATTGCTGTGTTTCTGGAAGGGTGCCATTATTGTTCCACTAACAAGGTAGGTTTCACAGACAATTTCCCTGTTCTCAAACCCAAAAATACAGAAGAAGATAAGTTTAGAAGAGCTTATCACAATTCCAGCAAGTGGGCAAGAAGTGGATGACAAGCTCAAACTTCAACTTGAACTTACAAAGCAATCGAGTCCACTTGAGGGACAGCAAGATATCTTTGGCGAGGCACCAAAAACTTTGGAAAACATGCGCAGCCACACCATAAGGCTCACAATTAGGGAGGACAATCACCAAGACACACTGAATTATGTAAACTTGCAAACAAGTTCATTGGCAATTAGGCTAGTATGTGCCGGCAGAGCAGTGTGTCCCCTCTTAAGCCCGTACTACTTTCCAAACTTTTAACAGTGTTCTGGCAGCCACCTGTTGTCTGGGAAGGATTGCATCGCATGCAATCAAGTGTGCACAATGTGGCGCAAAGCACTGTCCACTGATGATTCGATTTGGGTTCCTCACATCAAGTTTGCAACTCCAGCCAATTTCCTCTTTTTTTTATGCTTAATTTCAGCTTACTATAGACAAGCAATTAGTAATGCCCTGTGGAACACAATTGAATACCATGATCAGGTCATTCCCCAAGAGGAAAAAGGGGAGTGGAGAGACGTATCATTTTGGAGTTCCAAAAAGGATGTGCTGCAGGCTTGGTCAGCAACACCACCTGAGAAGTTTTACCACAATTCCAAAGTGAAGTACCTTTGGGTAATGAGGAAAAAAGGGAGAGTTCCTCTGCCTGCGGGAGATGTTCCAAGATACAATCCCTTGATTCATAACAAATGGTACTGCTCTTCTTCAAACCGCGCAAAGCCTCACAAAAAAAAAAGGTGGTCTCCAAGGGATGCAGCACTTTGTTTTTGGTGCTATATCTGGCAATACCAGGTTTTTTGTCACACTCTTCTTTTTTTTCAAGTCACTCAACAATCCAAGTGGCTGGGCTTCTTCATCAAACAGAGTGTTAGCATGAGAAGCAGTTATGACCCCAAAGTGTTGAAATCCGTAAGAAATTCGGTTGGAGCCATTGGGGTGATGATCACGCTTCTTGTACTTGGGAAGTATCTCAGTCTTCCGCGCAGTGAGACAGACAACAACTGCTCCTTGTGGCCAATCAGTCAGAATTATATTGCCACATCTGTTCTTGTAAGTGCTCCTTACTTGAACAATAAATGTAATTAAAATTGGCCAGTTTTCACAGCAGTTGTCCTGGATTCTTTACGCATTTTCGCTTGGAGCCAAGGTTGTTTGTTTTCCTCACCAACTTCCTCTCATTCGCACCTCCAGAAGAGGAACGCGTTTTACTGGTTCCCATGGTTTATTCTGATTTTAGGAATGATTCCTTTTCCCTCGGAGTGGGTTTGCTTCTTCCGGTCAATTGTAACAACACATGAAACAATGGAATGTAATTACTAACCAAAATTTCAGACACACCCGAACCCGATTTTCCTGGCCATGGCTTCTTGTGTGTTGCTGGCTTCGGCTTTACTCTTATGCAAATACAAATTGCACAAACCAGTTAACCTCAATTCACTGGTTTGTCTTTGCCGAACAATATAATATTAGTAAGTAACGTACCGCCGGCATATAAAAAAAAACCCCGCAGGGTCTTGGAATACTGGCGACTTCCATTGGTCTCATTATCTGGTATGATAGATTCGTGATTGTGGCACGTTGTACTTGCACTGCACAGCTGATGCTGCGAGGAGCCTATCCTGATTATGACCTCACATGGGGCAGGCATAAACTAGCCATGGCCGCATTCGCACTTGTGATTCTGGCCCTCCTGGTTTTGTTCTTTGTGTAAAACCAAAAATAACCCAACCTCCGTGAGAGCTGTTTGTTTGTTGTTATCCTTTGCTTTTTAGTTGAAGTGGTCACAGATGCGCAACAGCGATGACATCGGTGACCTGGCGAAGGGATCAGCAACAAGGCAGCATGAAAGCAGCTGAAGTGACCACGGCGGCATGGTAGCGGCGTCGCAGCGGTCAGTGTCAACAACAAAGGCCCCGCGGCTGAGTGCCGGTGCAACGTGGAACCTCTCGACCTCTGTGTGCCATGGTTTCATCCCTGAGGGTGGTGGGGGTGTTCTTCTGCTCGTAGAAGCTGCGGTCGGGGCTGAGTCCGGTACTGAAACTGTTGGTTGTGAATTAGCGGCGGTGGTTCGTGGGAAAGAAGAAGGAACAGATAGCCAGGTACCGGTAGTTGTGGTTCCGGTCGCAGTGGATGTTGCACTGGTCGTCCCGCCGGTGGATTGGGAGCTCAGTTGTGTTGTAGGTGGTGGAATTGATGATGTTTTAGAGGGTCCGGTATTTCCTGTTGAAGATAATGTAACTGACTTGAGGGCAACATAAGATAGCGGCGCCACTAAGTTGTGCACAAGAATTCCTTTTTACGGAGTTAGTTTGCAGTGTGATGAGTGGCAGTAACGAAATACCAAAATCCCACACATCGCTCTTGGGACTGGCCCGATACCCATTCAGGACCTCGGGACTCCTGTTCCTTCCATCCAACAGCCGCGTTTTCTCTGGCTTTGCTTCGGAAGTGGCATCATTCGTCGGGGCTGCATAATTGTCCCATGGAATCGTTGGGTGTGTAATCTATTGTTTAAGAACAGTTAAACCAAAACAACCGGCCAATTAACCTTCGCGCAAGGTCCGGTTGCCTCCAATGAAGTTATCAAGACATGCTCTGTGACAGAGTTATTTGGAATTGTGACAGACGAAACGGGGCAAACCAATGTCAATCCCACCGTGAACGATGGGAGGATCCTGCTTGTGGAGGTGACTGAGTCCCTCGGCAACATCTCTGAGTATCCTTTGCCGCAAGGCCATGGGCATGACCCGATTTAATGTTTCAAGGTTCGGCGGTTGTTGGAGGCACACTTTGAGGAGATCGTGCAAAGAAATCACTTGGTTGAGACTTGCAGATTCCGGTGGATTGGGGCCAGGAGTTGTGGTGGGAAACAAACAAGCAGGGATGCTGAGAGGGGGGAGGAATTCACTCAACCCCAAGAGTGTGCCTCCACGCAGAGCCACTCCGTAGAACTGTGCCACATTGGTATGGCCCGGAGTTTCCCTCAGTGTCGTAATTTCTGTATGGCCTGGAGTTTCACTAAGAGCCGTAATTTCTGTAAATAAGACCTGGGCATTTCTGACTCCTTTGGTCTCAGCTTTGGTATCAAGAACAAAATTAGAACACCACGTTTTTGGTTGGAGTGTGACCGCAGGTCGCCCTTCTTGTTCACCATCATATCTGGTTATCAAATTCGATTCCGGCTGAACGGCATTGATGTTGATGATGGAAGGAAAACCCAGGCTGAAGAGAGATGGGGCAATTTCGGCAATTGGCACACCTGGATGCACAGCGCAATCCATGCTATCTTTGCCCTTCAGGGCTTCCTCCATGATCTGTTCGGGAAAGAAGATGCTGCGGACACTGCCATCGGGAATGCACTGGAAACGGGGTGCTGATTCTGTGACAGAGGACAAGTACTGTTTCAAGCATTTCGGGCACGGAAACGAGTAGCTCACTGCATGTTTATGGGCCAACACAGTTCCGCGGAACAAATTGAGGGCGGTGGTCATGAGATTACCCTTCCAGTTTGCTTGCTCTCCCTCCTTGCAGACCGTTTTCATGACAACTTCCACTATTGTATCTTGTGTCACTTTGTGCTGACCACGCGTGATCAATAAGTAGGATTCTTGGTTTCGCACATCACTGGACCGTTTGAAGAACACAATTCCATCTCTCCAAAAGAATTGCAGTCCTATTCCCTTGCATAGAGAGCGTAGAACCGACGAAAAGACCTCAGATGGAAGGAAACCAAAGTTGAGGATGCAACCAGATGTAAACACCTCCCTGTTCTTTGAGTTGCATGTCTCCGAGAAGGCCTTTAGATAGTCGAAAGGTGTTTGAGGGAGGAGGAAGAAAGGCAAATGCAGGCACTGAACCCCAATGTCCATGATCATCCCCAATTTGGAAAGAACATCCAGCACCGCCCTGGAATCAAAGCCATGTGGCCACTTGATGGTGGACACCCTCATTTTTTCCATGGAGGTCATGTGAGTGGGTGCACCAACTGCTGTTAAAGTTGCCTGGGTCAATGTGGTCATTACGTCATTGAACCAAGAGGGATCCAACACAACAATCTCATTCCTCTCTGACGGACTTTGGCAGCCATCTTCGCTGAAGTTGTGCCTAAAGTGGAAAATGGAACCCACATTGGACAAGTAATCAAAGCAGTCCCTCAATTCCTTTTGCTCCTCGTATTGGCTCCTTTTTGCTGTGTTTCTCGCAACTCCACACTGGCGAGCAATATTTACCAACTGAGACCAATTTAGTACCTTGGTTTTAACTGAAGTTCTCAGGTAATCCTCCAGCCTCAACCAGCTTAGTGGAACGGACTCTGCAGAATTGAATGTCTTTTTCAGAGCATCAGCAAGGTCTCCGATAATGCGGTGGCGATAATTTCCATCTGGTTGATAATTCTCACAAAAGGTATAGCCATCTCCCAATCTCAAGTCAACTGCAAAGCATCCTGCAAAGTCGATTGTTTTTGACCAGGAGCTCGTGACGGATTGGTATAACGCTTTGAATGATTCAGGACGGCGGGAGCTTTCTTCATAAATCCCAACAAGTAAAACCGTGGGTATTGGTGTGTTAACAAAACGTGTGAGTGCTGTCTTGCCGGAATGGTATGAGTTGATTTTGTTGAGCCAAAAGGTTATTTTGGCAAGTGCTGGATGTTGATGGCTATATCCCACCCCAACAGGTGTTGGGGATGGCGATGGGTCAAAAACGAGCATAAATATTTTGTTGGGGATGAAGAAACATGGGTAAAATGAATTCCAGTTCTCATCGTCCCCTCCTTTTTAAATATTAATCAAGGACAAAAAAAAGAGTGCGGGAGAAATAAACCCAAATCCCACGCTGTCCAGCTGATTTGGCTGTTGTTTGGATGCTTCCACTTGAAAGGCTTGAGTACAGATGCAACTGGACTGCGGGGGTTGGAAGGTGGTAGCACTTTCATTTTGCGTTTGTTCTCCATCAAGCATTGCAATAATGCTGCTTTGAGAGGGCGATTGCCACCAACAACAATAATTCTGTAGTTGATTTTGGATTTTGAATCACCTGAGATTCCTTTCAGTTGAAACGGCGCATCTTGCAGTTCCAAGGAGTCAAGGTTAATGGACGGAAGGTGTGTATCACTCGAAAAGCAGAGCTCCTTTACTGCAGGCCAATTTTCAGCTTTCACCCATGCTCGGATTGCTGATAATAGTACGTGAGGGTAGGTGTCCCCTGAGAAAAGCTCCAGCAGCGATCGGACAATCAAATGGTTCATCCAGGTAATATCAATTGGCCCTTCCACTGGCAGTGGTATCATGCTTATCTCAAAGGATGGTATGGGGAGAGGTATGGGCCTGCAAATACCTGGTTGCGAATCAATGGCAAAATAGTATTTGTGGAGGAGACAACCTTGGCAAATTTTTGCTGCAGTGGCTGTTTCAATGATTGTCGATACCAGAACTTTTAAGGAATCAGTAGATATCCCAAAGGACTTTACAAGCTTGGTTGCGTGCATCTACAACCAATCATCGAAATCACTTAGAAAAAAAAAAAAACATTAAACAAAAAAACATACAGTAAAAGCGATTCCAAGTGGTGACAAAAGGGCCTCGTCTCCCTTCTTGTAAATCGGAGCCTTCTTACTGGAGTTGAGCAGGATGAGCGACCTGTAACGAGACCACCGGGCCGGATCCACCCCCTCGTCGGGGCCATACTTATCGTAGGTACCGTAAAGCACAGAGGCGGCCCGGCACACCTCCTTCACCGTCGAGCTGGTCACGTCTTCCGGCGTCAGTGCCAGGACCACTGATGGTACCCCCTCTTTTGCGGCGCAGCCGGCATTCATCATGGCGCTTCCGTCCCGGTGGAACACAACACGGCCGGTGTCCGACGCCGAATCGAAGGTCGTAAGATCCACCGCGACGCGGGGCTTCTTATTCAAGACCGCGGACGACGACGACGACGACGACGGAGGGGGTGCCTCGAACGCGATGCCGTGCCTGACCAGGGAGCCGTACAGGTTGAGTGCCTTTGTTTTCTTTCCCACCATCGGCGCGATTACGTAACAGTGGGTGACTTGGCGGTCTTCGGCCGCGGTCGTCGGCGTCGCGGCAGCCGGTACGTCGGCGTAGGCTGGGGCCGCTCCGCCTTCGGTCGCTGCAGTCGCTGGTTTGGATGGCACCGCGAAGGCTGGGCTTCGCGGCATTGACTGAATGATTTCTTGGTTTTTTCCCTGCTTAAACAGAACCTCCACAACCACGAAGACCGACTGACCCACAGTCATGTGGTGCCTGTATCAACATGTGAAAATTGGCAACAAATACAGGAGTAGGAGTCGAATGAATCGATTGTGCAGGTGAGGCCGCCATTGATCAAAAGACACAGCTGCGAAGTTTGAGAAAATGAGAGTGGTGTGTAGTGACTTCATGTTGTTTTTTCTTGGATTGAAAAATTTGCTCGTGTGCTGGGGAAGCATTTTCCTTCTCTTACTCAAGTCATATTACATTCAATTTCATGCATGCTTTTCTTTCAAGTGGAGCTTTTATGCACCACAGGGGCGCTCACAGCCGAGCC
>JAHLWZ010000790.1:0-149598 GCA_020536535.1 Pelomyxa schiedti
TCTCGCACTCCGTTTTAGAATCAAAAAGGAAAAAAAAAATTCGGTTCGTTAGAAGTGTAGGGGGGAGGCTGTCGAATTTTTTCTAAGCTAAAACCTCGCGGTCTGGTATTGAAAAAATTTAGCCACATCTTGGAAATTAGATTTTGCTCTTCTCACTGGAACTTCTTGCTTTTTTGGCTTTATTCCTATTACTCTATGGGCAGTTTCTTGTTGTGGTGGTATTTGACGGCAAACTTGGCACCCCTCTTTGACAAAGAAACCAGATTCTTCAATGTAACACAAACACGAGGAACAGTAACCACGGACAATACACCACCCCTTCAGCGCCAAAGAAGGCACCTCCACCTCTTCACCAGTTCCGCGGTCGATTTTTAATTCGTGCAAAAGAAAGAAAATGGACAAATGACATGGTGCAATTCATGAGTGAATGTTGTTGGTTTTTGCTTTGTGTACAAAATCTCACCCCATTGCGCTAAGGCAAAGGTGTATAGTACTAGTGATAGGGTAGGTATGGTAGGTATCACCGCTGTGCTAAAGGGGCGATGCGTGTGTTTCTTAGTAATGTTGTGTGGTAGTGGAACCACTTGGTGGAAGGTCCGTCCGAGGTCGGCGGAAAAGAAGTATATGCGGTTCGGGCTTATGCACACTGTACTCGTATTACAACAAGAGGAGGGGAAGGAAGGACGAGAAAAACAAAAAAAACTCACAGGTAGTGAACCCATCCAAGGCTCTGTTGAACTCCAACAGCTCTCCATTCTGCTTCGGACAACAGTCTGTCCTTCGGTAACAACCGAGATATGTCCGGCGGTAGTGTTACGTGCCTGCGATTGCGCGGCGTTGGAAGGTGCAACAAAATGTACGTAAAAACAACGACAGATCCGCTCTGTTACCTGTACTCATACACGTCGTCGTAGTACTTATCACTGTATTGTATGTCTTCGATCGGCATCTACGTGATCAATCGATGGACTGGCGCCTTTTTTTTTTTTTTTTTTTTGTTTTCCCTCTGGAAAATGAAGGAAGTTCGTTCGGTGATCTTTTTTTTCGTCTTTCTTTCGTTTTTTTTTGTCGATGACAGCCGGGCCCGGCTCTCACAACAAACTCCAAATTCCCTAACGTCGTCTCTAAGATCCCTAACTTAATTCAATTCGTTTCCCCTTCAACACGTCAGAAACTAGCAAATAAACCTGAGGACGTAACGTGTGGTGCAGTCGGCTACAACACAAGGGGGCACGATGCAATGCAGATCTTGGTGTGTTTTGTGCAGAGGATTTGAGTGAGCCAAATCAAATTGAAGAGATTAGTTAGTATTTGAAACCGAATACAATACGATGGCCACCGACGCCGACAAAGTGAGAAATTACGACAAGTTGCCTGTCTCTTCCTCATCCTCGAAACTATTTCCTTCGTCGTCATCGAGCACCGCGACTTTCCCGAAGAAGGGAGTGTACAGCCCCGTGACTGCTACTTCACAAGCTCCTGAAATTCCTTGTGAAAACCCTTTCACTGTAGACAGGAGGAGTTCAATGGCAAAGTCGCAGTTTTCATCCTCGTCAACCTCAATGTCTGACTCGGAATTGGAATCGGAATCGGCGTTTGACACTAAATCTGCATCTTTGTGGTTTGTGGGCACTGCTACATTGTTATACAGCGCAACTGAACTGGGGTTCGCGGTCTACACTGCCTCCCTCACATTGTTGTCTGACGGGTTCCACAATCTGTCTGACGTTGTGTCTATATTTGTGGCACATTGGGCAAGAAGAGCTTCAAAGAGAGACCAGACTTTGTCAATGTCTTATGGATGGGCGCGCTCTGAAGTTCTTGGTGGACTGACCAATGCGTGCTTCTTATTGGCTCTATCAATGTATGTGTCTCTGGAGGCTATTCCACGATTCTTTGAAGCTTCTCTAGTCAGTTGTATGTTGTCTTCTATGGAAATTTTTCACTCGTTAAATTTTCAAGTTCTGGAATTTCCACTAATTTTGTTCCTCTTGGTGGGTATCATATGCTTGATTTGGACTTGGGACAGCGGCCTCACCCCAAAGCAGAACCACGTCAATCGCATTCATAGTTGTGGCTGGAATAGGCCTTGTGCAAAATTTCGTGGGGACTGTCATTTTTGCTGGTAATTGGACCTTAGTGCACCTAAAACTTGTAACCAAAATAAAGCTGTCGGACTTTCTCATCTGTCTGAGATGCTTTATGGTGGTGATGCCCATGTGAAAGTGCACGTACACAGGCGCAAACATTCCCACGAACATAGTGGCAGAAAAGATAGCATTGTGGTACTTCCTCTGACGACTGAGCACACCCGTGTCGGTCCTGTTAATAAAAGTGTAAGCATTACTTTAAGGATTTTCCTCATGGCCACTCAGACGACTATGGATATTAATATGCTAGCCATCCTCGTACATTATGCAGGGGATGCTGTATCGTCGTTGTTCATCGTTTTAATTGGTGTGTTAATGCTATCCTTTGAAAAAGCTGCCTGGGTGCGATATGTTGACCCCATTGCTAGGTAACATTCTCTACCCACGATACATTTCTTATTTCCCGTTTAGTTTGCTTATTGTAGCCTTCATTTTAATCACAACTTTCCCTGTGGGTACGCTGTTCTTTTAGGAAAGTCATGGTTAACCTTTCAAAGTGAAGCGTTGCACCACAATTCTTTTGCAAGGCGCCCCTTCTGGTATTCAACTAGATGCAATAAAGAAGCAAATTGGAGAGGTATTCATATTAAAATTTCCTAGCTCAATTTGCACTACAGATTGCTGGGGTAGTCAATGTTCACGACCTCCATGTATGGCAACTTGTGGATGGCATGATAATTGCTTCTGTTCACGTTGTCTGTGATGAGAAGTCAAATGTCAATTACACAATACTACAGGTGTTCTGTCTTTTTTCCTCCGCTACCATTTATGGTTTCAAGGTGAAGGAAGTTCTTCATAAGCACAACGTGCATTCCGCCACTGTGCAGCCAGAGATGATACAGAGGACCTCTTCCTATGTGACTTTTGATTACAATCCTTGAATACCACTAACGTCACTTTAAGGGAGACGATTTCTATTGCAACCAAAACTGCATTGGAAATTGTGCTGAGGCGTGGTGTTGTGGGCAACCTGCTGAAAAGCAAAGGCGAAAAAGTGTTGTGCCACAAAAAATACTTCAACAACCCTAAGAAATAGGAATTTGAGTATTTTTTTTTCTTTTTTATGAAACATGTGACACTAGAAACAATCTTGGTCAGTCCAAGTCAACCAGAAAGTCTTTGGGAATATGTGTGAGCTGAACGTGTGTGGCAAATCCAAAAAAGTCAGTAAGAGGCACCTGAGTAAGAAAGGGAACTGTTAAAACACTAAAACGATTTTGGTAGAAGTACTTGGTCTAGGGGCCTGTCAAAAAGATCAGTTCTCCATCCAGGGTGGGACTGAATCTGGCTGAACTGATAGCTGCTGTTCTGTAGGTTTTTTTACAAACAAAAATAGTTAAAAAAGCAAGGCAGTACCAGGTGGGCAATCGTTCCCGATTTTTCCTTGCTCTGTCGTTCAAAGAAATCTAAAGTGTAGTATGTAAAGCGGTCACTGAGAGATAGGCCTATTTCAGAATCTACACGATACTGCAAGACAATCAATAAGCAGAAAGGCCTTGTCATAGAACCTAACATACCGAATAAGCATTTTCCCCCAATAAGCTTCCACCAACAGCTAAAACATTGGGAGAAGTTATCCTTCTGTGCAATGTGGCAGCTTGGCATGTATCGACCATAAAGAATATTTCATTGTATCTTCGATAGTAAGATAACCGAAAACACGATGTGCTAAACCTCTTTTGCTGGTACATGTGTGAGAGAGCTTCAGAAATATCTAGAGCAGACAGCTCTTCTGAATCTTGAAATTTGATGAATTCATCCCCACCATGGCCTGACTTGAAAGGTTGTTAGGTTGAAGGTACAGATAAAGTAGAAAACCATGTAAATGAAAATATTGGAGTTAGTATCGCTCAGCAATCGTTTGGAGCGGGGTGTGTCTCCGTCGTGCCTTCCTGGTAGCAAAAAAAAAAAAAAAAAGTTAGGGAGAGCATTACCCGTGGAAGAAAACCTGTTAAAACTCGCAAAAAGTTTTCAACGGTAACTTCGTATCCCCGGTAGTCTACCTTCATAAATTAATTCCTTAATTCAAGGAATTTGGGACTATTTTTACCTCTACATCAGTGCCATAAAGATCGATCTTATGCGCATCACTGGCAAAAACCCTTCCAGGGAATACATTCCTGAGAACGATGCGTATTTGTTACTGAGGATTTTAGAACACAACTTGAACAACCTTGGGTTGCATGCCATGTCATCAGCTAGCATCAAAATAATGTTGCTGTCAGGAATTCCCATTCTCTTCACACTCCTAAATAAATACCACAAACACTTGTTAGCATTATGGTTCAGGTTGAACAACTCATTACACTATCTACATCCATCAATTCAAATAAAGCATTTGGCAGGGAGAAAACTGCCAACATAACAAAGACAACACACAACAAACTAAAAACCTGCCTGTACACTGCCAAAGTGTTAGCAGGGTGCCTATAATTGAACCAAAACCGCGAAGTGTCAACCAACACCGCCCAGTTGTTGGTGTGCCCCTGTTGGCTTGCCCCATAATGCCCATCCCTCTCTGCCCCTCCTTGCTTGATAAACACGCCTACGGCCAGTAACACCACAACACATGTCGCCAAACGACGGTGGGTGAATGGCCACGGCATCAAAAAAAACCTCTTCAATGAAGCTTGCCAAATGAAAGAAAAAAAAGAGGGAAGGGACTAAAAACATGGTTGTTTTGTTCTCTGAGGAACTTTAGGAGTTGTTAAACTCGTCGTCTCGAATGGCATTCTCGCCGCTGTTCCACTGGCCTGTGGTATCGAGCTCAAACGGTGCGGTCACTTCTACTCCTGATGCAGTCACGGTGCCTATTTGAATCTGTGGGGTACATAAGGTGGAGGAAAGGAGATACTAGTGCAAGAGGGGGATTACTCTGTTTATTGTCCTGGCGTCGCGGAAGAAGAGAACTACCATAGCCTTCTCCAGAAGGGCCCGTGCTTCCTCCTTGGTGAGGTCGGGTCTCCAACCGGCCCTAAGAAGAGGAAGAGACATGTAATTGCCATATCCAGTGGCAACATAGTTATCCTCATATGCTGTTCCAACTTTGTCAAGTAACCCAAGGAAGCTATTGGAAAAGAACCGTAGTTATACAGTGATTTTTTTTTTTTGGATTGGTTATTTGACAAGTTAATTACCTGGATTGCTTTGTGTGGTCCCAGCCAATTACTACAATGTCGTTCCATAACGGGTCAAAACGAGACCTCCTATTGTAAAGAACCCGGTTCAAGTAGCTGAACATTTCCTTTGGGGTAAGGACAAAACCGTCATCTATACAGTAGTCCTCACGTCTGTTATTTGGATTATTACAATTATTTTATTTGTGTTGTAGAGTACACAAGTCCTTCGAGAGTCTTCGTGATATGCTGGAAGTCACTCATTTCTCCAGACCCACCAATAACTGTGTGGTTTCCAATTTTCTTGATTCGCTCCATGAACATGAACCTAGCGAGTGAACCATAAGACCCTGAAGCATAAAATTTTAGTTGGCACAGACGACACCATGTACTAATCACCTAATGTATCAGCAGCAAGCATTACACCACCATTGAACTTCAAACCAAGCACGGTAGTTCCGGTAACAATGGGATCCCTTAGTGCATCGTGTTGGGGGAAGGGGAAAAAAAAAAAGAAAAGGAAAAGCAACCCAGATCCCTTGCGCTGCACAGCACAAAACAACACAATAACAAACAAACAAACGAGATACGTTGTGCGGGTCCTGCGGTCCCCCGGTTGTGCACACACTGGCCTCTGTAGTAACAAATCCGTTCCCTGCATCACCTCCACTTTATTTTATTTTTCTTTTGTTTTCTTGTTTGTTTTTTGATGTCTGAGGGCATGAGCCCCAAGATCTCAGGTACTGCTGATTCTTTCATTTTCGTCGCCCCGGATGAGTGACATGAGCCATTTGAGAAGGAAGTTGGGAGTCATTGGTACTCTAAACGACGATCAGAACGAAAAGGAATCTGTTCGATGTCTCGGGTGAAGTCTGGTCAAGAGGCGTTGCTGAGTTGGTGTAAAAAGTGCACAGAAGGGTACAAAGATGGTGAGTTTCTTGGCTAGATTCTTGTTTGTTGTTTGTTAGTGTTCTAACGCGGGTTTTCCTACAGTTTCCGTGACAAACTTCCACACTTCGTGGCGTGACGGTATGCTGATGAAAATTGGGTTATGGGTGGAAGAGACCAACGAAATCAAACAGGGCTCGCGTTCTGTGCCCTCATTCATCATTTTCACCCAGAAGCCATTGACTTCTCCAAACTTAAGAAAGAGGACATCGAAGAAAACAATAGGGTACATTTTTTTTCCCCCTTCTTGTTCCTTTCTTTATTTGACTTGAACTTTCAAGCTTGCGTTCACAACTGCAGAAAAGCTGGGAATACCTGCCCTTCTTGATGTTGAAGGCACTCCTAAATAAATAAGAAACTGACTTTACTTAAATTCTTTTAGACATGGTTGCCCTTGTCAAACCAGAACCTTTCTCTATAATGACATACCTGAGCCAATACTACCGTCAATTCGAGCAGACTGAAGGAGGTGTTGCTGGAGCTAGTTCAAGTGCCCCCCATTCTCAACATCGAGCACCAGGTACAAAATTTTGTTTGGAGGTGCCTATCATGATATTTTCCAGAGAGCACAACTGCAAAAATCCCTGTAACACCACCTCAGCAGCTCCATGAACCGCGAAGACCAGAAAACCCCAGGTTCCATCATTGTCCTTTAGCGTGCATACCCTAAAACATGATAAGGACCAACTCCCAACCCATTAAAAAATGCTTTAAATGTGGGAGCAATCTTTCTGGAGAGGTAGTGGATGCCGGTAATGACAAGATGTTTCATGCTCGGTGCTTCACCTGTGCAGGCTGCAAAACCCTTCTTGGGGACCGATTTGTAAATGTAGGAGGAAACATCTACTGTTCCAGGTACACATTTAAACACTAATATTCTCTCACATACGCCAGCACATCTCACTCAACAAATGTGTTCGACAACTGCAATTTCGCTCTAAATTGACATAAAGTTGCGGAAATTCCGCGTCTATGAGAGCACTGGCTGACAAAAACAAGAACGAGAGGCCAACAACCCATGAACTGCCACAAGAAGAAACTAGCAGAAAAGAAAACGAAGAACGAGAAAGGAAAGAAAAACTGGAGAGGGAAAAACGGGAAAGGGAAGAGAAAGAAAGAGAAGAACAGCTTAAGCAAGAGAGATTGCAGAAACAAACAAGAGAAACCTCTACAGTCACAGGGGAAGCAGATCCACAATCACAAACAGCGCACCCCGCCGGCATAACTTGTACTCCACTTCAGCAGAAACCGTCAGGAACCATTTCCAGTACGAGAAACACCACCACTTTACAGAATCCAAACCCCCCAACTCAAGGTACCATCCCCCTTTGGAAGCAACGAGCAATGGAAGCAAAGGAAAGAAATCTACAGAAAGAGAGAGAGGAGCAAGAATTGCGCCGAAAGAAAATCGAAGCCTGCACTCAAAACAAGTCAATTACTGAGTCGGCACCACAAAAACCCCTGCCCACACCACCGGAAAAACCACTTCCCACTCCACTCCAAAATCCCCTGCCCGCACCACTCCAAGACTCCCTTCCTGGGCGTGAAGAACGAAGAGAGCCGGAAATACATCACAAAGGGAAGGAAGAAACAGAGAGAACTCAATCAGAAGGAGGAAAGGAACGAGAAGCTCAAAAAGACATGGAAGCAAAACCAACTCCTGAAATTGAGCAACCTGAAGAACTAGCACACCAAGAACAAAATAGAAGAAACGAGGAGACTAGTAATAAACAAGCACGCAAGCGCGAGAAACTGGCCAAGAGGGAAAGACAACAAAAAGAGAAGCAAGAGCGCGAAGCTAGAGAATTGGAACGGCAGGCAAGAGAAAAGAAGGAGCGTGAGGCACGTGAACAACAGGAACGGGAAGAAATGGAAAAGAAAGCTCGTGAAGAGAGAAATAACCAAGAGAGAGCTGAACAGGCAAGACGTGAGCAGGAGATTCTAAGGCAACAGGAGCAAGTTGAAAGAGACCTGTTAAAAAAAAAAGAAGAAGAAAGGCTCCAACTCGAGGAAAAAGAAAAATTGGAAAGAGAAGCTTCACAACGAGAGTCCTTAAGGATGCAAGAAGAGAGAGAGAATGAGAGGTTGGCAAAAGAAGCTCGGGAAAGGAAGGACAGGGAAGTTAAAGAAAGAGAACTATACGAAAAGGCGGAGCGAGAGCGTATCCAAAATGAACAAAAAGAACGAGAGGCACAAGCCCTCAGAGACCATGAGGAGAAAATCCTTAGAGAGAAAGCCGAAATAGAAAGGAGGCAGGAGAGGGAAGAGCTTGAGAGGAACGCTGCACAAGTACTGGAGGCAAAAAGTAAAGCACATGTAGAACCAAATACCAGAGAAGCTAATGAAGAGAGTATTAGTCCGGTGGGCATAGAGGAGAAGTATGGTAGAGACATTGCTCAGAGTAGGAGTACCACCACAACCGTACCTCTACAACCTTCCGCAATGCCATCAACTTCTCCACTTATTATTACCTCTACCTCTGTTGGCGCCGAGGAAGTTCCATCGAAGCCCGAGAAGCCATTGTCTAGCAACACAGTTTTCTTCCATGCTTTGTAGAAATTTCATAACAATTGTGTAGAGTGCACAATGTCAAACATCTATCGTTCATACTACCTCGCCTAGTCCTGACCCTTCTTCCACCTCCGCCACTATTCATGAGAAAACTGCGTTTTCTGGATTTCTTATGTGTCATGTGTGTAAAGTTTCCTCATCACACTTACCAACGTCCGTAACAGTGTGGGAGTGTATGGAAACTATGGTATTCTTTAACTTGTTTTTTCTCCTTTTTTACCATCCCAACACTTTCAGGTGGTTTGTGTTGCAGGATACACAGTTGGCTTTCTATCCAGATTCAACTTGCACTTCACAGGAAGGTGCAATTCCTTTGTCAAATATCAGTGCTGTTGGTATACAAACTTATTATGTGGTAGAGTTAATTACTTATCAGATATCACACTGAAGAAGGAGTTCCAATTCCAAATCACCGAAAGGAATAATACTCTGCATGCACTCCAAGCTGGCTCTCAACCGGAAATGGAGCAATGGATTTCTCTTATTAAACAAAAATGCGGTCTACAGCAGTTGGAGGCAAGGGATAAGACTTTTGTCATGGGAAAAGGAGAACGGAAGCACACAGTAGTTGTTAAAAAGGGATTGTACGAAGTATGTGAACAGTCAATTTGGCTCAACTAACAGTCCCACAGAGACGAGAAGGTTGGCTGGAGGAACTCAATGAAGGGCTCTTTTCAAGCTCATGGAAGAGGAAGTGGGCCGTTATGGGCGGCGGATTCTTGTATCTCTACGCGTCTAAGGTGAGCTTCACTTATATTTACTCCGCTCAAGCATCACTACAGGCGGAAACCGGCCAGCGAGTCACATTCCCTCTGTACCACTGCAAAATTGAAATGCACATGGCAGAGAAGTTCGAAGGGCGCGCATTCCGCCTCACCAGCGAGCACCCTGACAACAAGTCCTCGCGCACAATAATCCTCCGTGCTTCAGAAGAGCTGGAAATGCACCACTGGCTCAACGCCCTCACGGTCCAGCGCCTCGACATTGACAGCCTCATTGATGGAATTTCCTTCTATTTGTAGAAGGGACGAACCCCATACGAAATTCCGAGTTTCACCTAACCCCATACACATAGTTGCAACACACCCACACAACACGAAAACTAAAAAGAAAAGAAAAATGGACCCCACTGCGAGATGCATAAGCACCCCAGAGACGGCCGTCAGTATGTCAGACATCAACGCTGACGTGGCAACGATCAAGGCCCTCAGAGAACAACTAAATGCTACCCTGACCGCCGCACCCCCTAAATCACAAGTGCATAAACACCTCTTTCCTCTCTCGATTCATTCCATCCTTACTTGAAACCACAACCACCACAACAACAACACCCACTTACAGATATGTGAAGGAGAAGGAGTACTGGAGAGTATTGCCCAAATTGCAGAGAAATACGGGGTGAGGGCTGTTGGGTTTGCTGACGTTGAGCCCTTGGCGTGCAGGGACGCGAAAACGAGAGTGGAGCCGGGGGGCGTGACTGAGTGGCTCATCAACAAGGCGGGGATTCATTTCCCGCACTGCATTGTGATGTCTATGGAAATGAACAAGGAGGATATTGACAAGGCTCCTGGTCCGGAGGCCCAAGCAGAGGTACTTAATTCGCTCGCAGCTATTTCTGTTCTATGTACCATCTATTTTAATGAGGGGCTGCCACCTCCATTCCACAATACCAACAATTTGTTGTACCAGGTTACGCGTGTGTATTACAAGCTTGGCCGTGCGTGTATGGAAGTTGCTGAATCACTGCGTTCACAAGGATACTATGCCACTGTTGGGCATCCTCTGGGTGGGGACACTCTTTACACAGTTCTGGCAGAAAGAGCCCACATGGGGACACCCGGCCGGCAAGGCCTCATTATGGCACCTGGTGTGGGGCCAAGGCACAGACTTGGTGTTGTTTATACCAGCATCACTGACCTTCCCACACCGCAGAGGACCAACTCCCCTGCACCGGAATACTTCCCAATATTCCAGCAAGTGTGTGCCAAGTGCACTCGCTGCTCTGTCAACTGCCCCGCCGGCGCAATTCTCGACCAAACAGTCACATCCCCTAACGGGAACGTGACCAGAATTGACCCTGTCAAGTGCAGAGCATATTTCTCAACTCACGACAGGTCTGATTTTTTTTTTTTCCCCATCCTAAACTAACAAACAACTTAGTTGTGGTGTTTGTTTGAGGGAATGTTCTCTTGTTGGTGTGTCAATTGAGGATTTGAAGTCTCGAAGACTCTGACAAAATACCAATAACAGCCTGATTCTAAAACAATCCTTTTTACTTTGCCTTCATATGTATTTATTATTCGTTATGGGTGTAGTGGCTATTTCTACTCGTCTCTGTGATAGAGAAACTTCTGGAGATGACTGTACACAAATGGTGGAAGTTCAAATGACTCTTGTGGCTGGAAATTACTGATAAGCGATTGTATAAATCGGCCCGGATTTCGTATTGTTTTCCACTCATTCGAAAGCAGTTGGGTATGAAGTTGATCCAGAATGCTCCAGAATCCTTCAGGGTCACGTTCTTGCAGTTTCTTTAAATGAATTAAGGACTCAATAAAAACCGAGAGTAAAAGAAATACCTGCAAGTACTGCTTGTGTCTGTCATCAAAGTGGAGTGTTAAGCCCACCTTTCTGAATACATCGTTCTCTATGTAGATAAGAATATCGAGAACTTGCTCCCAGGGGACCTTTGTAAGGTCTAATGGTAGTGGAGGTGATAGAGATCCAGATTTGAAGCGATCAGAATTCCTCGACTCCACATAACTTAATTTACTATTCTTTCATCATTACATGGAAGAAGGAGTTAGCAAGGCACTTACTCTTTGAAAGTTCTTTTCGGCGTATAGTCACTGATTTCAGAGTTTGTAGTGATGGGAAGGTAAGGTGCTTGGGGTGATGATGGGGGTGTTGTGTTCGTGGGTGAAGAGTAAGAAAATGACGTAGATGTTGGAGAAGTACTAGGTTGTGTATTTGAAGGGTCTTGTGATGTGGATTGCGTAGATTCCAGAGCTAAAAGAATCTCAGCGGGCAGTAGTGACTTCATCCAAGGAGAAAGTGGCTCAGAGTGGTAGTCATAATGATTAACAAGGGATTGAATAAAACGACGTGGCTCCCGTATCGTTTTCCAGTCAGCATGTATAAGACGGTCGAAAATTTGGTCTAAAATCCCATAGATGCCACTGGGATTCTTTTTGATCTTTTAGCCCATGTAGTATTTGATTCTGTACCTTCTTCCAGTGGTGCTGAAGATGTGTCTTGTGCTTGTCATCAAAAATCACTTGATTTCCGGATGTCTCAACAGTAGCGACTTCCATGGCATGAAGAATGTTTAATACAGATTCCCATGTGAAAGTATTTAGTGCAACAACAGTCTGTTGCTCTCCGCTCTTCGGCGTAGGAGGAGACTTAAAAATTTAAGAGTAAAAATGGACAAAAGGAATAGCAAACCATGCAGGGAGATTGTGCAGAGTAAAGCATGTGAGGGGGCATTCCATACGGCACAGCAGGATGTGCCGGAATGAGTTCCGACATAAAATCAGATAAAGGCAAGTCCACAGGCTCGAATTTGTGGAGAAAAGATTGAATGAATCTCCCATCATGCCTTACATTTGACCAATCAGCCTGGATGAATTTACAAATCATTACAAGATACTCTTTCTTACCTGCATCATTTTATCTTGAATCTGATCTATTACACTCCAGAAACCAAGGGGATCCTCTTCAAATATTATTTTTAGTAGTTGTTTGTGCTTTTCATCAAACTGTATGTTCCGCCCAAAACTTTCAGATAATCGCATTCCAATGAGATCCATGGCAACTTGAGCTGATGCCCAAGTGTACACTGAAGAAAGGGGCGGTTGAATTACAGTTTTCCCGATAAGTCCTTGCGGTTGGGTCGATGGAGATGTGGAAACTTGTTGTGACCTCGCCTATGAAAAGAAGTTAGAGAAGTGCACACAGTACCACAAATCGCCTCAGAACAAAAAGACGAAATACAAAGGAGGGAAAAAAAAAAAAAAAGCACCCTCACTGACACTCAGTCACAGAAGGGTACCAGTGACTCACTATTCAAGTTTGGAGGGGGTACTTCTGGTGGCCATAGTTTAAGAAGAAACTGTTCCACAAATTCCCCCTCACCCATTCCAATTGGGACTGGCTTGCATTTTAATATTACAGAGTGAATGAACCCCCCAAAATCTCGGACTGTGTTCCAATCGCATTGCACAAACGTCTAGATGCAACTTAATTTCGTGACAACTTAAAAAAAAACCCAAAAACCCAAAAAAGCCTGAAGAAAAAAACAGCAAAAATAGAAAAAGAAGAAACCTGATACAACTGCTCTACCACAGACCAGAAAGCCATTGGATCCCGTAAAAACATCGTGTGCAAATGCGCGATGTGCCTACAATCAAATTCCACAGCAACGGATGCACCGCGAGACACTCTCTTCTGCACCAGATCCAAAATGGCCTTCGCCGTATGCCACGGCACCAATCGATTTACGCAACACGAATACGAAGAGGCCTGTTGTTGCTGTTGCTGTTGCTGTTGCTGTTGATGCATGTGCACGCCAACCCCACCGCCAACAGACAACCCACCGGAAAAAGGCACCGATGGAGGTGACGACGACGATGCACCGAATGACGTCGCAGGTGTCGCGTGATGTGACTGCAGATCTTGCGTGGGTGATGTTCCATGAAGACTGCTGTACCGGTGGCTCATCATCGTCCCTTTTGTTATTCCTTTGAGCAAAGATCAAACCCGCCAAAAAAACAAAAAACTCATCAAGTCGAGACACACTAGGTCTGGACCTCTGAAACGGTGCCAACAGCGTGCCCGCACTCAAACTGTATCGGTTTCTCGAACTAGATTGTTCGATTCCCAGACCAAACTGATCTGGTTCGGCATCAAAACACTGTATTCACGAATTCCGGGACTCACTTTGGATCTTGCCATGTGATGCTCCTCAGACGCTGGAAAGACTCACCACGAAACTGTAGAACGTGTCTGGTCCCGATGTGGTCCAGACATTTCAGAATTTTCCCTTCACAGAGTATCAGAACCAGGACATTTTCTGCCCCGTTGATGCCAAAAAGTGTGGGTTGTTAATGTTATGTAGGCAGAACAACAACGGTGTCCCCTTTGTCTCGTTCTCCTTCATGTTTTGAGATGAAGTGACACCATTGAAAATCACTTGAAAAAGAAGACATTTTTGATCTTGGTGGTTGTTTGTTTCTTAATGGCCTGTGGGGCTGTTGTGCCGTCTCAGCTGTCCTCGGAGGTTGTAGGCAGTGAGGAGTTCTTGTCCATATGGCTGTCGTGCCCATGGTTGTCGTGCTCCCACAATTCCAACAACCCCATCCCAAATATTGTCAGAGTGTGATTCAGTGAATCCACAGGTGCCGAGTCACCAGAGAGGCCTTAACGAATTTATGCTTGTGGGCTTCCAGCTCAAGAACCACACTAAAAAACTCAAACAAACAACAAACATAAAGAACATGATAACCCTTTATTCAATTAAATTCATCTCTTTTTGTCTTTTATGCTGGGTATCAACACAATACACAGAATCATACAAACTTGACACAACCAAATCAGACGTACCCTGTGTATGTTCTGTGTATTGTGTTGATACAAATAGGGGATACTCAGCAATAGAACAAAAGGGTTCTATTATTGGAGATTTCCGTCGTTGAAGGCCGAAAGCAAAAACACCCAGCGCAACACCGGGTTTTTTTTTTTGAACTACAGCGTTCTTGCTGAGTGAGGAAGTCTTGACATGCACAATAAGTGGAAAAAAGTTAGAAGAAATGGTCTCTGTTGGAATTTCTTGGAGTGGTGATTTTTTCCATGTTTTTGGTTATCAAATCGTGGAGAATGGCGTAAGTATTTCTGGCTCAGGTTAGTATGGAATCTTGTAGCAGAAAAGCGAACCTGAGTTCTCTGTATGCATAGCGCATGTTGATGTATTCCTTGCGGTCCAGTTCGATGATGCTCATACGGTAATCTGAGAGGTGAGGATATTTCTGGCACTATAACCACATAGTTAAGCAGAGCAAGTTGTTTCACAAAAGAGTAACCTTCACCACAAGTTTCCCTCTGGCAAGGTGATACTTGTATATATCTTCCATTGCGGTGTAGGCATTATCTTCAGCTCGTCCGAGCTCGCTTACTGTATCTTCCTGAATATCGACGCCTACAAAACATGAGTTTGTGTGAGCGTACTGGAAGCAAGCAGACCAAAATTGTTTCCATCCTCAATTCGAGGTATATTCAGCTGGATCCAGAGCTTCACACAACAAACAGTCTCTATCATTACCAACAGTTCCTTCTTTAGTTCGGCTTGAAGGTCCATGACGTCCTGTTGTGTTTATCAGTCACTCAAGATTGCATAAAAGGGAGGGTGACCTGGTTGCATGGGATAACTAGATCACTTGACGCTGATGAGGGGACAGTCGAAGACCCTCCACTTTCTGGTTTGGCTGTGTTGTTATTAATAAATCAGCCCAATACTATAAACAAACACACCCAGCCTCGGCTTCTTGGTTGGGTGAGGGCACTCGGAGGTCTCGTTAAAAATCGCCAGGGTCTCAGGGCACAGTCTTTCTTTGTACCTCGCAATAATTTGCTCCCCAGTATAAGAAAACCTCGGGTCTGTCTATAGAAAGTAAAAAAAAAAAAGGCATGCCACTCAGTCACATAAAAGAAGTCCTCACAATGAAGGTGTTGTGCAGGGCGACAACTTTCTGTGGCATTTTGTCTCGCACTGCCTCGAGCGCATTCGCCCTCACATCATCTTGCATTTGGTTGATCTCAGCAAGCATTTGCTTTCGCTGTTGCAGTTGCGCTGCAGAGTGGGGGTCCGGCTTGCTCTTGGTCGCCATCTCCACACAGCCGATTTTTTGTAATTTCTGGTTAATTAATCTCTTATTGGCAACTGCAGATCTACTTTGACACCCTTCACAGCACTGGCAGTAATTCCCCTGCGCGTTGAGTTTGTTTGTCGTTCTACATGTCGGCAGGTTGCAGCACTCATTTCTCAAATATAAATGCACGAACGACACGTTCCGCCGCCACACCAAAGATCGTCGGAACAAAGAGAAAACCGTCGTCACTGTTTGGGAGTCCAAGGGATGTTACATTGGACCCTCCCAAGCCGAAAGCAACCAGACTCGCTGCTACAAATCCGCCTCTACGCAACAAAAATGAGTGCCAGTCCGCCGACGTATCACCACATCCTGACGACGGCACCGAAAATGTGGCCACAACAGCGGGTGGATCACACGGCCTTTCGGAGGAGGAGAAGCTCAATGAGCTAGTGCGTGAAGTGGAGATAGAAGTGGTGGCCGAGATACGAAGACGCATTGGCAATTTCCAACCTACAAAGCATCGTAGGCGGGACCCCAAATTGCATGTACTAGTCGAGGCACCGAGTTTGGCCAACAAACCACAAAACAACCTCAACGACGCACAAACCAAACCACCAACTCAAGAGGATGACTTCATTGGACTTGGAAATTACTAGCAGCATGCCTCTCCCAGCCACACTCACAAATAAGAACTCCAGCGGGTGGGAGTGCTGAATAAGCCTCCCCACAGCTTAATTGTACAGAAATGACGGAGTGCCGTGCTCATTGCATTCTCCCTCAACTCCGTTGTTTTCTTACCCAGTACTAAATACGAGGTGAAGAAAAAGACAATTTGAATGGCAAACGAAAAATAAACTGTTGTTTTCTTACATTTGGCTACATTTCGATTCACTGTAATCTGGTAAGGCAGTAGGGCTCTTGAAGTGGTGCCAGTGTGGTTATTGGGACAATCTGCGCGACTTGGATGTAGCCTGATCCTGGGTAATCTGTGAACCTGTGTCGAGTTTTAGTCGGGAAATTGTGGGAGGCATGTAATTCTGTGATGGGCTTACTTGGCTGCTTTGAGTTTATCCCAAAGCCTGTGAGAGGAACCAAGGATCATAGACCTCAGCGAGACTGTGCAATCTCCCAGGAAGTCGGGTTCTCCATCAGGGTCATAGTCAAACACAGCTAAAGTCAGCTTCGTGTCAAGTCCCCCAATTGCCGCCACATCGACCACGAAGGCGCCAAAGGTTGGGCTGAGATCCTGTGTGTGAATCTCGCTTGTGAACACAGTCGCCTTATCAGTCCTGACGACCAGGAACGGATCTGTTGAGTTTGTTTGGTTTGGTGCGGATAGGAATTGTGGGAAGATACCAGAGAGTCCTGTGAGTGTGTCACTTCTGGGAAGGTCCGTTGCGTGAAGTGTTATCTGGTACCCTGGGATGTTAACAGTGCGAGGGACGCAAGACTCCACTGACACAGTGCCGAGCGCGGGCCTAATTATGGGTGAGCGTGTTGTATTATTGTTTATAATACAGGGGATTTTGGGGGTAATTTACTTAGGGTTGAGAGGATTTGGAATGGTGATGAGATCACGAGGCATTTTGACAGAGGCACGGTATCCTGGAATTGCCAATTGTCTCAAGCACATTGGAAGCTTCAGCCGGCATGTGTTGTACTTGGAGAAGCGAGAATCTGTTGAGAAGGAGAGTTTCATGTGGAACTGCGCATCAAGGCCACAGACTGCCTCGAACGGAATGACAAAGTCTAAAGCAGGGAAACGGAGTGCTGGGAGGATGCATTCACATCCGGTTGCGGTCACTGATTCGAGGCACACAGAGTAACCTGAGCAAAAAAGTTCAATGAGAGTGAAGGAGAACTGGAACAGGAATACATGAAGAACCCTTGGGCACGGAATCAAGTTGGAATCTGACAACATACTCGGTTGCAGGAACATCTGGGGGCATAGAAGGAGGCAGTGGTGCCGCATTGGCCTTGAGCCCCCCACTGTTGAAATATACTGGGTTGCTGTTGTTTTGTTGTTTAAGTTAAAAGAGAAAATAAGGCATTGCTTGGTACTGTTTCTTCTTCCTCCCATTGATTACTGTGCCGGTCCAAGAGCCAAAGAGTAATTCCTGGTAACTACAAATCACTTTTCCGACGTTTTCTACTTTATGCTTGCCTTCGTTCCAACCAAAGAGGCGGAACTTGAGACATGTCAATAAAAGAAAGGAAGGTGTTGTTTACTTGGAAAATGCTTCGTGCAAGCAATGCACTCGGTACAAGTTTGCCTGGCCATACATTAACTGGCCTCCATTCAGGAGAAGCAGAGGATATCGCTTCACTACGATACAAAAATATCTGTGTGGTCTCAGGTGCTCTCAGCCAGATTTCAAACCAGAGGCCAGTGTCCATGTCAATCTTCAACCCTGATACACTGCGCATGTCAACTAGAGGGCAAAGGGAGTTGGGCATACTTCAAACTAATTCCCAGTGGAAGAATAAATGGAGTTGCAGTTGAAAGAAGTACGGATTTTGATACAATAAATCCGCCAGCTGATTTGAAAAGAGGAATAGGTATTTCTGGTTTAAGGCATTCAGTATGGGGTGAAAACAACCACTCCCGCATGGTTGATGTAAATCGTCCAATTAAATCATGTGTCCCATCCTATGTTTGGCCAAGACATGAGGAAAAACGCTTCGAAGCATAGGAAACCTTATCCCAGTTGTAACAATTCACAATGAATGGTGTATCCCACCCAGCAACTCTATCAGGAGACAATTCGAACGGTTCCCATGAAGGATTTACTTCATCGGCATCAATCTCAACATTGTAGACTTTGCTTCGGTAAACAAGAGCATAGCCTTCCTGCCCGGTGATGGGAGCAAGGATTTCGAAAAAGGGTGCTATTGTTTACTGATTAGATTTTGCAAATTGACACATAAATACTAGATCGTTTTTGAATAAGCCCGCTTTTGGAGAGAGAACAGCCTGCAGGGTGGACCTGAATGGCCATAGGAAGAGTGCGACTGCACGTTGTATTGATAGGTGATACATTGTTAACAACAAAAGCACCAGAACTTGTGTAACCCGGTCTAGGAAATGGTGAGTATTTTTTATTGAGAAGGTTGAAATACACTCTATGCTGATGGTTCTTGTTTACAAGGCGTGTGGAAAAGGGACATGCAAAAGACCACTCCCGAAGCGTTGTTTTAAGTTTCCCAATTAAATCGTGATCACCTTTATCAGAGAAGTTCCAGACCCTACAATTTTTTTTGGTTTTTACGGGAAAAAAGTGTTCAAACCATATTGTAAACTGCCCGTCCATCCCCTTGACATCACTAAAACTCAGAGTAAGTGGTGCCCATGCAATATTATCTCCTTTACAAAGTTCTGTGGAATTGTCAAAATAAGTTTAAAACAAAGTGAAAAAGACATACCAGATCGGTACAACAGTTGTTTTGCTTTGTTATCGCCCTTGACTCGCACTTCAAAGAAAGGAACTGGAAACAGTTAATGAAAGTTATTCCTTTTTACTGATATGCCTTTTGCCCTCGTAATGGGGAAATGAAGCTTCACAGCAGAAGGGTGAACTGTAATACCAAGAGCCGAAATTGGTTCTTCTATGTATTGCGCAACTGTGACGATAGCGAATTTGAAACCCCCTGAGCTCTTATACCCAACGCTTTGTTTCTAAATGAGACAAAACAAGTTATATGAAGGGAAGTGAACCTTAGGATTTTGTTGGTATTTTTAAGAGCTCGAGTGAATGAACCAAGACATAGGTCACGAAAAGTGGTGATGAAGCTTCCTATCAAATCGTGGTGACCGTCAGAGTCCTACTTCAGTAAGTGCTGTTATAAATAGTTTCTTTAATACCCAATCATAGCAACTAAGTTCCACAGGAACATCAAGTCCTCCAGCAAGTTGAAGGCTGTGAATATTTGAATGAGTTTGCTTTGGAAAAAACACACCTTAATGTAAAATCTTTCCATGAAGGACAGTCATTCTTAGAAATAACCTCAGAACGATATAAAAGTATCTTGTTAAGTCTTCGAATTTCAAAGAAAGGATCTATTCTTCACCTTAATCAAACATCAAAATAGGAAAACCCACCAGATTTGATGAGGCCACCGGCATCCTTATTTTCTAATTCAAACCCGGAGCAAGAAAGTTGAAGTGCAGCAGGATATTGCTTGTGGTATTCATTAAAAAGTTCTAACAAGAAA
Source organism: Pelomyxa schiedti (assembly GCA_020536535.1). Classification (NCBI taxonomy): domain Eukaryota; phylum Evosea; order Pelobiontida; family Pelomyxidae; genus Pelomyxa; species Pelomyxa schiedti. The sequence continues at coordinate 19,867 of JAHLWZ010000790.1, forward strand.
ATGTACCCTCAAATCAGAGACAGTAATTGCAGAATTATTAATAAGCAAAGCGCCAGGTCGCGTTGGTCTCAACCTGTGCTGAACTGTAAGATGGAAAGATTGCTTGATAGGAAGTAAACATATTCAATGTAGACGGATCATTGAGCCCAACAAGATACGGACCAAACAGAACACAATCACGTATTGTAGTTTTGATATCCCCAATAAAAGCATGGGCTCCATTATCCCGGAAATCGAAAACACTGATAGTGAAGGGGTTATCCACGCCTCCAATTTCCCTCAGCGACAGTGGAAAAGGTTGCCAATGTGGAGTGGAGTCTGAACCAACTTCACTCCGGTACATAACAACTGCTTGAGGTTCCCTTGGAAGGCAACATGTCACTTCAAAGAATGGTGCTAGAAATGTTGGCCAATGTAAATAGAACAAAGGTTAACACACCAGAGACTGAAGAAATGGATGAAGCACAATTTAACTTTGCTCCCGAAAAGGTGAAGCAGTATGCTTCAGCGATAGAGGGGCGTACTTCACTGGGTAATGCCTGGATTGAATCAACAGAAAAGCAACCTCGGCTAAAGTGTGTCAAGGCAAAAGAATGACTGTTGGACAACAACCTTCCCAGAATATTTGGAGGTTTGTAAAGTCCGAGTTGGATATCTCCAAAAGACAGTTCCCGCAGTGTGGTCGTTGAACACCCGATTAAATCATGCCCGCCATCTGTTTGAGTAAGTAAGCTGCAAACGGTCACTGCTGCAACCATCATCAGCATCCCAAACGGATATTTGGAAAGGTGCGTCAAAAGGAATGTCAGACGTATTGATGGAAAAAGCCTTCCAAGATGGGTTCAAATTTTTGGGGATAATCTCAGATCGGTAAATTGTGATTGGAGTTGAAAATCCAGCTGGTTGTGCCGTGATCACAAAGAATGGGTCTGATATCATGCTGAGAAAATATAAGAACAAAAATTGTAAGTACCTGATTTTGCATGAATCCCAATATCCATTGCAGCCAACTTTCTACCACTCACGGAGAGTTGGAAAGCTGGGGAACTTTTCTGGCGTTGTGCTTCTCTTTCCAGAAGTTCTGGTTTACAAAAAGTGAAGCCACCGCTATTCAACCCAACTTTGGGACCCCTTCAATGGTTTAGTGGAGGCCAAGAACGAAAATCACAACTTAAGAGGCACAGTGCACCCATTTTGAATGAAATCAAATAAAGTAACTTCGGCCTCTCCAATTTTATCATGTCCGCCGTCTGTGATTGTATTTAAACGCTGAGAGTAAGGTAATGGGACTTGCCTGCATCCCAGTCCCACACAACCACAGAAAAGGGAGTGTGAAGCCCTCGAATATCAGCGAGGTTAAGTTCAAATGGAGCCCACTTAGGGTTCAAATCATTTTTCATTGCAACTGATCTGAGAGGGATTAAAAGTGGATTGCCAATGGGAAATCCACCTGTACAATGTAATGGGGTGAGTAAAACCAGCAGGCGTAGCTACAATCTTAAAGAAAGGATCTGTGTGAAAGTCATCACATGTGCGCCACACTCGCGAATGAAACCTGATTTGCCTGCAACATCTTTTCGGGACAACTTGGAAGCGTAACACTGAACACTAAATGCAGGTGAAGGTTCATCTGTTGGAATTTTATTTCTAATAAATCTGTGTATATATCCGGGCCTAGATTCTACATTGTTTACGCAAAAGGCAGCATTGCTTTTGTTTTGGGTTGATGTATTAGAATTGTCGAGGAATGGAAAAAAAGCACCTGTCAGTAACTTGAAGTTTCTTGGTCAGAGCAAAACGGAAGGGACCGAATGTGAGATCCCGGAATGTTAATGAGCAATCCCCAACTTTGTGGTGATCTCCATCTTTTGCCCGATTGTACACCCTAGGGCAATATTAGAGTGCAGTTACCAGGATTAAACTCACTTCAAAGTGAAGAATGAGTCAATCCCATTTACATCCGAAAGGTTAATGGGGATTGGTGCCCATGTGCCACTGCTGTTATTGTAGTTCTTGCAGACTTCACTTCGGTAGAGCATCTTACTGTCACTTATCCAGAGTTCGAAAAATGGTTCTAACATCAAGTGAGAGGACAAGAAAAGGAAAGCAAATCCTTTCACAAAAAAAGAAAGATACGAACTTGTCTTCCCCAGTAGGGTGGTGACTTTTGCAACTCCAGTGTGAAGAAGGTACGCTGGAGACATTGGTTTTACTTGAGTATACTCAAGACCTTCTAAGCAAGATACACCGAAGGCACCTTGACTGCAAAAGTGGGAGACTGTTCAATTGACCTAGCGACATACCACAAGATTGCTCCTTTAGCCTTTAATTCAATTCTATGCTCCCCAAAAGTCCATTCTCTCATAGTTATTGTCGATTTCCCAATTAAGTCATGTCCTCCATCCTTGTTATTTTTGAATTAATTCACTTTTGTTTTTGGAAAGGTACTTCATCAAAGTCATAAACAAAGATGTCAAATGGTGAATCTAAATCACCAATCACTTCCATTGACAGCTCAAAAGGTTTCCAGGTGGGATTGAGATTTCTTGAAATAACTGGAGGAGCATTGGTGATGTGTTGAGAACGAAAGCTGATAACCTTCACTGCGGTAAACAGTTATATATTTCTGGGGGCACCCTGGCGGAGCTTTGGTTCTTATTTCAAAAAAGGGATCTAATGATTTGTAAGATTTCGTTGGAGATTACCATCAACCAGAAGAGGCAGTGACATCCTTCCTTGCAAGCTTCGCGCCAAAAGGAAACATACGATATGCACTGAACCGTTTTTTGAGAACTCGGTCAGGCAAAGGAGATACTGTATCAATACAAAAAGCGCCAGCATCAGTACTAAGGATAGCACTTGTGAGTCCTTCGCGGAAAGGACCGAAACTCCAAGAGCGGAGAGTGGTGTGTAGACTCCCAATAAGTTTGTGCTCACCATCAGGATGATAGTTCCATACATGGATGGTAAAAAGGGTATCTATGCCTCGGACATCTTTTTCCCACTTCCTCAATTTTTAGGCAGATGTAAATGAAGAATACCGTCGACATTGAGAGAAAAGGAGTCCCATCTGGGTTGTCTACCGCCTTCCTTGGCAACTTCACTACGGTAAATTGTTATGGCTGTCTTGGAGCCAGGAGGAGACGCCTTGAGCTCAAAGAATGTGGGTCCTGGAAAAAGAAGGGATTATAAAGTGCAGATATACAAATATATTCAAACCTGTTAATAGAGGCAACTTATCTGCAGATACAGAAATCTGGAAAGCTGCAGGTATTTCTCTCACTTGTGAAAATGAAAGAGGCGTAACTTCATCAACTGAGAATGCACCTTGATTCAGGCCGCCCTCCAGCAACTCCTGTTGGTAGGGGCCAAATGTCCATTCACTGTTTGTGTGAGCTAAAAAAAAAAAAAGATGTCAGGGATCCTACCGTAAAGTTGTTTGCAGGGAACCAATTCTGTCATGCCCTCCATCACGATCCTGTTGTCATAAGTCTTTGGGAAAGGGTACAAGTTGCATACCCAATCATAAACAACAACAGTAAAGGGGGAATCGAGACCTCCCACCATAGAGACATTAAACTCAAAGTCATCCCAGACTGGTTCCAGACATTTCATCACAACATTAGAACGATGGAGGAGTATAGGCTTCTCTGCTCCAGGAGGAACTACAAATACCTCAAAAAACGGATCTAAGTGCGGTTAGGTAAAGAATGTGCATGATAGGTGGACCACCAGAGGAAAGAGACACATCTTTCCGGGGAAGTTTCAGTGCACTAGCTTTTATTCTGTATGCTGCAGGTGCTAATTTTATGAATTGTTGAGACAAGGGCATAACAGAGTCAACGGAAAAAGCCCCTGATGACCTGAAATTCTTGTAAGGAACACAACTGGGGACTGGACAGTAGGGGTGTACTACATAATAGAAGATGTGCTTGTTCTGACCGAGAAAGAATATGGTGAGAAAAGCCATTCACGCATAATTGTTTGTGCTGTTCCAATGAGGTCATGTCCTCCATCTTTACTCATGTTATGTAAATCTCCTTCGAAAAGTAGAGAAAACCTTTATCCCAGTCATATATCGAAACTGTGAAAGGTGTGTCTAAATTTGTAATGTCACTTAAATTTAATGTGAAGGGTTTCCAGCAGGGGTTTAGGTTTCTCATGATGACTTCTGAGCGGTAAAGGGTTATTTTACTCTTTCCTGGCGGTTCTGCCTTAATCTCGAAGAAAGGATCTGCATTAGAAGTTTAAACTCAGAGAAGAATTGGGAGGAAATACCTGAGGAGCCACTTATGTCTTTTCGATCAAGTTTCCTGGCACTTGGAGATATTTGAAAAGCTACTGGAAGAGGCCTTCGATACTGTGGAGCCTCAGCCGGAGGAATGAGGAAAACGCGATCGACAGAAAAAGCTCCTGAAGACTGGTATCCAATACTGCGCAAGTTGAACATAACTCATATTTACCCTCAAATGATGAGTTACCAATTCTTGAGGTTGGGGTTAATTAGAGCTTGTTGATATGAGCCAAATGTCCATTCACGGAAGGTTGTTTCAAGTTCTCCAATAAACTCATGGGCTCCATCTAGGACAAAATAAAATTTATGTGTACCAGTTTTTGATCTCACCTGCATCCCAATCATATACACTAATCTTAAAGGGCGAGTCTACACCACCAATATCCTCAAGGAATAGTACAAACGGCTTCCAGTCTTTTTTGGTTTTTGTTTTGTTAGAGGGTTTTAGGGAGACTGACTGGAAGACCAGGGTTGAGATTCTTCATAATGACTTCACTTCTATAAAGTGTAATTGGGTGTGTGAAGCCTGGAGGTTGTCCTGAAACAACAAAAAAGGGGTCACTTTTGGAAATAGGGCCATCCATATTTGTCAGTTTTTGAGCAGAGGTTTTAACCTGCGAATCTTGGTATTTTTACATAAAAGGAAAACGAATGCCAAACCTCAACGGCAATAGGAACAATCTTTTTTTCAGCTGGCTCGTAGACTGGTGTAATGTCATCACAAGAGAAGGCACCTGAGCTGTCATAACCAGGCCTTATTGGGGTTTAAAAAACGCATCAAAGTAGGAAAAATGACTCACAAGCCCACTTTACTAGGGTTAATAAGGGCTGACCGGTATGGTCCAAAGCTGGAAGGAAGAATTACATTGAGTACAACTTAGAAAAGACGTACCACCACTCTCGCACAGTCATTGTGCAACGTCCAACCTAGGATGAAAACTTAGAACAAGTACGCGGATATGTGCAAACCAAGTCATGTCCACCATCAGCATCCCAATCCTAAGTTCACATGAGAGAAGAGAGGGAAAAAAAAAGGAATACCATGACTTCAATTTTAAAAGGTGAATCCAAGTCTAAAAAGACAACTAAGCCAAAAAAATAGAGAAAAGGCAAGGTAAACGAACCTCCAATTAAAGACATATCCAGAGTAAAATAGCCCCAAACAGGATTGTCAGCTTTCATAACCACTGGAGACCTGTACACAGTGATCTCTTTATCGTATCCCGGTGGAGTAGCCCTGATAGTGAAGAAAGGATCTGAAAGGTTTACTTCAGTTCAGTTCAGTGCCGAGGAAAAGTTAACCAGAAGGTTTTGCCCCAGTTGGTCCAAAGTCGAGGCGGGCTATTTTGAAACCACTGGCATGAATACGATACGAAGGAGCATAAGTGGGTAGAGTAACATGTCCAATTGGTTCGACACGGTCGACTGAAAAGGAACCCATGGAACTACTGTCCTTGTATAGAGCTTGTTGGTAACTCCCTGCCGATAGGATTAGGAACCAAATGATGAAATAGTAGAAACCAAAGCTCCATTCTCGGAGAGTTGTTAACAGTTCTCCAATTACCTGTTACCTAGTGAGTTGCATGCCACACCAACCTGCAACGTACATCGTGGCCACCATCCCGATCAAAATCGTAAACTTGAATTCTAAAAGGAGCATCAATATCACCAATGGCTTCCACACTCAAGTCAAATGGATTCCACTGGGGAGCTAATTTTTTGTAAACCACTTCGGATCTAAGTTCTGTGAATGAAGCAGGTTTTTTGTGAGCTCATACCTATAAAGAGTAATTTCACCACGGAATCCAGGTGGTCTAGCTTTTATGACAAAGAATGGATCAGATGAAGCCAAAGGGCCATCCATCCGAGCAAGCTTTGCTGCACTACAAAATACTCGCAGTCCCGCAGGCGTTGGAGGTACATCAAGTGGAGCAATTGCTTCAGCACTTTCAACTCCAAAGCAGCCTTGACTACTTTGGTGATTACATATAGTGTGAAAGACAGCATAACTAACTTGTTTCCATCACGCTCAAGGCCCTGTTCATACCATGACCACTGTAAATCCCGCCAAACTATATTGAGCTTTCCAATTAAGTCATGTGTCCCATCTAAATATGACTTAGTAAAAAAGATATGACGGAAAGAAAAGAAAACCTTTATCCCAATCATAGACCTATTTTTGGATAAGTAAATATAGAAGAAAATTCTGTAGTACTTACAAGTACATCAATGGTGTCATAAGGATTTTTAAGAAGGGTAAGAGGCAGATAAAAGGAGTCCCATCGCGGTTTCTGTGTTTTTCTCAATACTTCAGAGCTGAAATGTTGTTATGGTTAAGAGAGATTGGAGAATGAGTAGAACCGGTAAATTGTTATTTCTTTCCCAACAGTAGGAGAGAATTTGCGAATCACAAAGAACGGGTCACAAGACATGGTGGAAACATCCATTATTGGCAATTTCTTAGCGTAGCAAGTCATTCTACAATTATCAGCAAGTCTTCTCCCCACAGCTACTTCTTACCGTGTAGCGGGGGGAAGCGTGTCTGAAGGAAATGTCAGATCCAGCAGAGGAACAACTTTATCAATGTTGAAGGACCCGGCACTTTCTCCACTTGGTTTGTATATCCCAGAGGAGAACCAGCTGAATGTCAAATCTCGAGCAACCATGGAGAAAGAACCTGATGATGTTTTAGGTGTTTGACAAAAGTGGGAAAAAAGTACCCATCATATCATGGCTTCCATCTGCATCCTTTTTTTTTGTTAGTCTGAAGAAGGATCTGAGAATGTGTACCCAGTCAAAGACTCTAAAGGATGCTTTTGTATCAAGACCGTAGTCTAACCTCAAAATGAAGGGTTCAAAAACAGGAGCAAGTGATTGCATTACAATCCCCGATTTGTATATTTTTAAATCACTTTGCCTCCCATCAATATTAGCTTGTACCCAAACTTCGAAGAAGGCATCTTGCAACTGTTAGGAGCACTTTTCCTACAAGATTGCAACCTGTTTTCAGAAGTGGATTGTCCGCACGTTCCAGCTTGGATATGCTTGTACTCAATTGTAATCCTTTCAGCCTGACCAACGCAGGTGCTTCACATGGAACAATGTCTTTAATTCCAAACGACCCATTCCTAAAATATTGTGCACAAGAAATAAGAAACAAGTAAAGTACGTTGAAGTTCCAGCTCTGATTGCTTCTTCAAACCAGCTCCATTGCAACTCACTAAGAGACACTGAAACTATTCCAATGGAATCGTGGGTGCCATCTTTGTCATAATCAAAAACCTCTGTTCCTTATATTGGACACATTTTAAACGGTACTGGTTGTACCAATGATAAATGTATCTTGAGGTGCAGTAAACATATCCAGGGGAACTATGCATTCAGCCCACGATGGAGAGAAAGTCTCCAGTAACAATCAGAATTAAGAATGAAAATTGTCAAGCAAATCAACCTTTGGGTAAACCTCACTACGATATAGGGTAACATTGTTCTTTTTCATCACAAAAAAGGGGTCTATTGACATGGTGGACACATCTTTGATAGGTAGTTTTCGCGCATAACACTTCATCCTTTGCATGTAAGTGCATTCAAAATTTGAATACAAAGTTGCAGTACTTGAGAGCAGGTGGAACAGTTAATTTCACACGGTGGAGATCATCAATAATTGTGTATCCAGAAACAATAAAGCTGCCTGATGTCCCTCCACTTTTCTTAATTGCACTTGAAAACCAACTAAATGTGAATTCCCGTGGTGTACATGTAACTTGGCCATAGTATTCGTGATCCCCTACAGGGGTCAATAGAAAGGAACTAAGGCAAGGCAGTACCGTCTTTATTGTAGTCATACACTTGAATGGCAAGTTTAGCATCGAACCCTTTATCCAGTGGTATTTGGAATGGCTTAAACTCTGAAATTAACTTGAGATCAAGGATACTAGAAGTTTTTTACTTGGGTTGAGATTGCCCATTACCACTTCTGACTTGTACACTGGAGGCCAATCAGAACAAAATGCAACATAAATTAAATACCCTTTGACAAACCCGTTGGGGTATCAACAGCAACAGTAAAGAACGCGTCTTATGTAGAGTTAAAGTAAGTAAAGGTAGTAATGGCTTGAGTACCACACGATCCAACTAAACCAAGGGATCTTACAAGATTTTCACATCCACAGTTTATTTCTAGTGCCGAGGCGGATGCTAAGGCAGCTCGTTCCACCCCGGGCTAACGGCCAGTTAACAGTTGAAGTAAAGGGAATCATAAGTCACCTCCACACTGGCGACATGGAAAACCCCGTTAGAATCAGGAATATTGTATTTGACTACAAGAGATCCAGATGATGAACATTTCCTATCCATGGTGTTAGAGTTTTCATTAATACTGTATCTACCCACGATGCTGGAAGAAGTGGGTACTGAAAAGGCCCTGCAAGAAGTTCATTCAAGGTGGTAAAATACTTTCCAATGAGTCTGTGATCACCCTTCTTCTCCCAGTCCCACACTGACTAAAAATATAATTGATACATTCTTTTTTTAGGTAGTGAATAGTACCAGCTCAAAAGGTTCGTTGATGCCACCAATTTGGGCTATGTTTATGGTAAATGAATCCCAGTTGGGGCTATTGGTATTCACTAAGTGCTCTGAGCGATACAGCAAGAGGTTATCCCGTCTTACTTCAAAAAAAGGATCAGCACGCTCCTATTCTAATTATTAAAAAGAAAAAAAAAGGAAAGTAGATATCAAACCAGAGACCCAGGAATGGACAATTTCTTCCCGGTTGCTTTGATCTGGAAAGCCACAGTGGAAGTATTATAAGGTGGTGTATAGGTAGTTTCAGCAACTATTGAATCACATATAAAGTTCCCAACACTAGTTAAGCTAGTTACAGTTTATTTGGCTGCTGTGGGAATTACATGTTGGACCCAGCATAAATTGGGAAATTCAAATTTGGGAAGCGGCGCAGTGTCCATGTGTCAAAGGTAGTAGTGCCTATAAGGCTATGACTTCCATCAGCATCCCAGTCATACACATCAATCTGAGTGAGTAAGGAAGAAGTTACAGTAAAGTTGAAGTAACCATTAATAGTTCCCTTGCACTGCAATCCCATAAGGAAGAAGGCAAAGAAAACTGTGGCCAATCTGGAGAAGTTGTACTTTTGCACACTGGAGAGCGATAGATGGTTGCCAGACGAGTGGAAATTACAAAGAATGGATCTAATCAATGTTACCCATGAGTCCAATGCAACAAGAAGAAACCTGGTCTCCGAGCAATCATGTCTCTCCGAAGACCAGAAGCACGGAATTTGAGAGAAAAAGAAACTGGGTCTGCTGCAAACATATTGTCCTGTGGTATTCCCACTTGACATGAAACAACAGTAAAATAACCAGAATTATTGTAACCAACATTTTTCCTAAAAACCACTGGTGAAAAATGCAGTTGTAACTTCCATTCATACACTTTTCTATCAAGCCGTACAGGGTAGGGAAACCCAGGGAATTTTAATAAAGACAAAGTTGTATCAAAGTGACCGATTTCTTCCCAGTCTCCATCCAGGTCAAAATCATAGACTGTTATCCTTGTAGGGCTTTCCCATCCTATTAGGAATAATTAGGTTGCGTACTCAAATGCACTAACCTGTCATTCCAGGAATTTCTCTAATGTCAAGCGTAAAATCGTGCCAAGTGCAATCAAGAGATTTGCTTACAATCTCACTTTTATAAATTGTATACCCTGCCACATTTATTGTAAAAAATGGGTCTGACTTCCCAAGAGGTCCATCTTTTTTATCAAGATGTTTAGCTGCACACCGGAATCTTGGAAAAATTAGATATTGGTGTGTCTGTGTCATACATACATGTAAGCAAGAGGCTCAGGCGGTATTGGTGCATTTTGTTGTTGTGCACTTACCACTTTCAACGTACTGTTTTTATGTGGCAGGCTGAGGGTTTTATTTTTTTCCAGTAAACTCCTCACCTAGTAATAGTCAGTTCACAACTCTTTTTGCAATGTGGAAATACCTCAAATGAAGTAAAACCCATGTAGTCATGACCACCATCCTTGTCCCACTAAGATACGTTAGTGAAATTTTAGGGTTGAGATAGAACATACATCAAAGCAATCAATCTTTAGTGCACCACCTGGGCCCCCTGACTGGTGTAGCCAGAGGCGGAATGGAGCCCAATCTTATGGTATCAAAAGTTCAGAAAAATGTTGACTTTGAAGGTGCAAAACCTGGATCTAAAGTTTGTCTAATAACCTCTGACCTGTGAAGCACCCGACCATAATCTGTTGATAACAGAAAGAACGGATCTGCAGGAAGAGTTAATTGGCAAATGAGGACAGGAAACTTACCACTTTTCCTGAAAGGTCCCATATCCATTTTTGGTAGTTTCCGACCACTTAGTTGCAAATCAATAGCGGTGTTAGTCTCGTTTCTTTGGGAGAGGGGACCCTTTCATCCATTTTGAGCTTGTTTTTCCACAAACAAACAAAAAATACCACTGAAGGGGTAGCATCAACTCTTCTTGTGTTTCCAATAACAGAGAGCCATTTTGACTTTGGTTCCCCCTATACATTTCCATACACTTAAAAACAAAAACAAAAACAAAAACAAAAAAGGTTCATAAATGCAATGATACATTCGCAGCGGCCAGGATCCTTGACCTTCCAGATACACAAACTTCGAAAGAATCCCAACGTAATCCAGTGCCGTTCCTCGGCTCAACAACCGACGCCGCCGAAACGTCGAAAGCGTCGAACGGCGGCCTCCCCCCAACCGCCTCTGCCGTCTGCCCGTCGAACAACAGCAGTTGCATCGGCGCCTGCTGGCTCCCAATTGTGGGAGTCGCGCCGCCGCCCCCACCACCCGCGCCGATCTGCATCACCGCGCCGTAGCATCGCTTCCACCGCCTCGGGTTGGGCTCGCGCCTCGCCGCCGACGCCGACAACGAGGACGCGGCGCCCAGCTTGGCCGCCGCGTCCACCAGCTTGGCCGCCGTCCGCGTGGCCGCCCCCGTGCGCCTCACCAGCAACGGCCCCTGCACCACGATCGTTGGCGCCGGGCCCCCTGAAGTGGCCGTGGGCGTGGCAACCGCTGCTGCTGTGTCTCTGGTTGCCATACGACGTTTCGCCGGCTGCTTGGCGTATTATTCTTCTTTCTGTTTTTTTTGTTGTCTTCAAAAGGGATTTTAACCGTTGTCCTTCTATGAGACTTTCTCCTAACTTGCAGCGGTGGAAATGTGTGTGCCTCTGAAAATGGCTTTTTTTTTTTACGTTTAATACAAGAAACTAGTACTGCTCGTCACCACTTCCGCACTCAGCGATGGCATCACTGATCAAGGAAAAAAGGGATGCTTTGGACAAGGGGGGATTTGGGGCATTTGGTGTGGAGTTGGTTGTGGAAGTTGTTGTTGTTATTGCTGTGGTTGATGTTGTTGCAAAAGCTGTTGTGTCAGTTTCTTGGTATGTTTGGTCACTAGGCTCGGCTGGTTCATTGACAAATTCATCAACTCCAAGCTCATCATCCTAGAACTGTGTTAAAGCCCAAGGAAAGAAAAGACCAAGCTTACATTTGCTGGTAGGTTCAAGTCCGTTTCCCCATTGTCCCCAGCAGATGCGGTTTCTTCGGGGATAGTGCTGAGAGTAATGTAAGTTCCAAGGCACTTCTGAGGGATAACCAACCTTTCGGAATCCAAACTAGAGTGTTTGGGAACTTCGAATTGAGTACCACCCACACTCTGATCTTCTATTTGTGCCGGTTGCTCTCTCTGGTGCTTATCAGTGCCAATTTGATCTTGAGACGGCCGCTTGGCTGGAGGAGACCGAGAATCGATGGAGTTTTGAGGAGGACGTTTGCTGGGTGTCCCGTTTTCTGCGTCTCCATTGCCTTTCAAAGCCATGATTTCCTTGAAAGAAAGAACATATCTAGTGCTATCCGATTTGGAGTCTGAAGCTGGAATATCGGTGGCAGAAACATGTCTTTCTAGAAGAGTGTTAAATAAAGAAGGAGAGAATAGGATTTACCGCTGGAAATTTCAGAGCTTGCGTTTATACTTGTAGTGTGGCTTTTCGACTGAAAGTAGTGAGTTCATTGAAAGGGACAGTAGTTCATACTTTTACAGATGCACCCGGAGCAGATGATGCCCAAGTTGCGGGTACTTTCTTCCGTAGGCCAGGTTTGTCTGCAGCCAAAGAAGGTTGTTGTTTTACTTGGCTCAAGCTGATTTTGCGCTTTAGGGGTTTCTGTTGAGCAGGAGCTTGCTGCTGTACATTCTGATCTTCAACTTGGGCCCAAGTCACGACTGCTTGGTGTTGTGCTGTAACCGGGCGAGGTACGGGCAAGTGTAATGTTTGCGATAAGGGTTTATCAGCAACGTCCTTTAATTTGGGTCTGGACACAACTGTACGCGCCGTGCGAATAGGTTTTGGTTGTGGTCGCGGATTCTCCTGGGGTGGAGGAGGAGAGGGTATTTGCTGTTGAGGTGTGAATTGTGATGCCGTATGTTGTGGAATTGGTTTAGGGGACTGTGCCTCTGCGTGTACCTCAGTCTGTGCCTCAGGCTGTTGTTGAGGCTGTGGCTGGGCTGCAGTCTGGGGAATGATTGTTTGTAGAAGCAATAGTGGATTATAATTAACAGAGGGCGACAGGATAGAATCTGCTATGCAGCACGATGGACTGCGTGGGTGTAGAGCTGAGTGTTGTGATGTGGAAGATGCTAGTTGGTAAGTTTTTGTGTGATTTATTTTACATGTCATCAGATTTAGATTGTGTGAGAGAATAAACTGAGTGTGAGAGTACCTGGACGTTAGGGGTGGCAGCAGGCGGTGATGAATGCGAATAGGGACAAGCACTGCCTTTATTGCAACCAATCGAAAAGTAGAAAGCGCATGGCCGAGTACTGAGAGGAGGTACTGTTGTAGTGGGTTGGTCAGCCTGCTTACGGAGGGTGAGATTGGTGGTAGAAAACAAAAAAACTAGGTACTTGAGCTTTCTGGGGATGCCGATAAGCACACGAGGGATTGGTGCAATGCCCAGATGTCCAAAATTTGCACACAACAGGATTGGAGAAAGCTGGCATACTGTGTCGATATTGACAATAATGACCCTGCACAGCACGTCAACGCGATACGAAGGGAAAAAAAAAAAAGAAAAAGAAAAAGAAATGCAAGCAAACCCGCGAACAACCACCAGCAAAAAAGTAACGGCAGTCCGTGAGACTCTTTTCTTGGTCACTGGACGCTACGGGTGGTGTCGTCATTTGCGGTTTCAGATGCACGCACCAAACAAATGGTTTTTTTTTAACCTTCTGATTTTGAAAAGATCTGGATAGATCTTCGCCCAGGCTTTTGAAGGGTGCGCAGTTGCACTCTTTCTTTTAGAAAATTAGCTCTTCTGTTTAACACACGGCCGTCAATCACGGGTTCTTCTGTGTTGGTGGGGCGGAGGGGGCCAGTCTGCCGGTCGTTCTCCTAACGTCGTTGTTTCCGTTGATGCCGTCATATCTTTGCAACTGCTTTTTTTTTCGCCCCTTGTGACGTGCAGCCCTGGCCTGCTGCCTGAATCTGAGCTGTTGCAGCCTGATGAGCCTACCCACTCTCTGCCCCTCGAGAAGCCGCGAGTTGGCCAGTCTGCCCTCTGGGGTGCTGTCCCTCCCGTGGGTCACGAATGACACGCCATCGCAGCACAGCGACCCTCCTAGCTTCTCCACCAACAGCTGTTTCACACACCCTCGTGGCCGACCACTACACAAACTTCCTCTCATCGTCGCAACCAGGTAATCACCCTCCACAACCGCACTCGCAGTTCTCTCTTTTTCCTCCTGCTCCTCCTGTTTTCCCATCGTCGTCGCGGCGTCCCCGTCGATGTCGGTTGCCGTCGTGGTGGTGGCGGCGGTTGCGGCGCAACGGCCCTCTAGTCTCGCCCTCTTTGCAGCCGTTTCTTTACATCCAGTCCACAGTCTGTCACGTGCGGTCCTGTGCTTCGCTGCGGCGACGGCTTCAGCCGCCATCTCTCGTGGGGGCGCGGCCTTACCCACGAAATTGGCCGCTCGCAGGCGCTCCTCCGCCCCGGAACTGAACAGCGTCGCCATGACCCAGTCCTCGAAAAGTCGAGTAGAATCTTCTCCGAATTTGTTTTGTTTTCGTTGTCGTGCTGCGTACTCAATGCGTTGTGTGGAATGAGAGAAACAGTATCCAGGTTGTCGCCAACACTTTTCTCTTTCGTAAGATCAAATGGATGTGCACATATCACTCAGCCTGGAGGCGGACACAAAAAATCTCTGAGAGTTCCATCCTGGGATCAACTCCGCCTCGTACTTAGAACTCCTCGGGACGAGAATTCAGTCTAACAAATCATACTCCACTACTAGTTCTGCAACTGCCCAGGCTTGGCCCTCGGCTCACTCTCCTAACAATAAAAAAAAGCAAAGGCCCGGAAACTCCAATCACCATCAAACAAAAAAAATGTCTAGCGAATCGCCAACCGCCACGGTAACAGCGGTGCAAGAAACACACGTAACAGAGCCGGCACCCGACAATGCCCCCCCAACAACAACTACAGAACTTGCTGTAACTTCTGTTGTTACAACTACTCCGTCGTCGGCGTCGGTTGTAACGGAATCGCCCGAGCCAAACGGCAGCCCCCTGGTGCCTTCGTCCTCGCTTGCTGCGCCGCCGCCTCCCACAATCACCACTACGCCGACCGCTACGGCCGCAACATCCACGGCGTCGAGCGTCCCATCATCGGCATCGGCAGCATCTACAAGTGCGACGACTACCACCACCACCACGACGACGAGCTCGCCCAACGCGGTGACGCCCGCTGCGGAGGTCGCAACGTCGGCGGCGGTTCCGAGAACGCCTGGGGCTTTCGCCGCGGTGCCAAAGAGAGTGACCGTTTTCGAGGAAACAGAGGGAAGTTTGGTCAGGATTGGAAGGTATTATCATGTATCTTTATCTGTGGGACTCGCTCTATTTGCTTTAATTAATCTCGTTTGCTTTGGTAGTGGCATTTTCTCACTCGTTGGGCTTTTCCTGGGTGTTTTTAACTTGTATGTAAAGGTGTTCCTCTAATGATGTTGTTCTCATTACGAACACGGTTGGGGGCAACTTCACTATTGTGCAGAATCAGGTTTACCTGCCACTATGTTGACCTCATCACTAAGCTATTTTTGTTCACAGAGGATGTCAATGGTGCTTTGTACGGGCCTGAGAAAATGTAAAGTAAGCATCCTGGATAGTGCAGTTGTAACATCTCGGACAATGCGAATAGTTGATTGCTCGGAGTGTGAGTTCATTGTTGAGGATGTGGATGTAAGAAAGGTTTTTCCTCTGGGTAACCACTGTTTCATAGTGAAATTGTTTCACCAGATTGAATGTTTTTTGACAACAAACTGCCGCTTTGTAATTATTGGAGACGAGGCAGTTCTAGAAAATGCCAGAATTTTGTGGAGAGAGGGATGCGCAGGCAACCAAGTCATTCGTGGTGAAATGAAAAATACGGAGATGTCTTCCTTTATAAGTGTTGGACTGCCTCCTCTCCTTCTTTTTTGAAACCACTTGCAGTACAATACCTTGGTATCACTGGAAGTTCCATTGAGCATAGCTTCCAAGCAGTATTGCACATCATTCCATCCTGTGCAATATATACACAACGTTGAGATAGTATCACAAAATTCTGGCAAGCACAGAGTAACTACGAATAAAATGACTGAAATTTCTGTTAGATGGCGTAGCGACTATTACTAGAGAAGGCTTGCAGATTGCAAGCGAGTTGGAACCATTCACCCTGCCTTGTCTTCCTGATGATAAGAAACTCAATGCACCCTCTGTAATTCCTTCGAGTGTGGAAATAGTGCAGGTGATAACAATAAATACTTTGTGGTGAGACTAGTTGTGGAATTAATCGCATTTGAAGAGCCTCACAGATCTCCGCGAGATACCTTTTACTCTGACTGATGATGATCTCAAAGCTGCCTACGATTTGGAGAGAGTTGAATACGAAGACCCCGAAGAAGTTCTCCTGGCTAAAGTATGGTTTTTTATGCTCTTCTTAATGCATTCATTTTTCTCATTTTTCGAAGGTGAAAGAAGTGGCTGCGGCACTGAGATCCGCCAAGCACGTTGTCCTTTATTCTGGGGCAGGAATAAGCACTTCAGGTGGTATTCCCGATTTCCGAGGGCCCCAGGTTTTTGTTTTTGTTGTGTGAAGTTTCTTGAAGTAACTCAAAACAAAGGGTGCATGGACAATGCGAGACAAAGGCAAGTTTGTGGTTGGAAAGGACTTAACTGGAGCTTCTCCAACCTTTGCCCACTACACTGTCACAGAACTTGTTCGGCGACATTTCGTCCATTTCGTTGTAACAACCAATATGGATGGTAACATCCCTTCCGTGGTTTTTTCTGTCACTTTTAACTCGTTGACAGGCCTCCACCTTCGAAGTGGGCTTCCTCAGCACTTGCTCGTGGAGCTGCATGGTTGCTCCTACAAAGAGTTCTGTGAAGGTTGTGAGAAGTTCTGGTTGCGAAGTTTTGATGTCTTGGATGAGTACCACGGCCGGTCACATTACACTGGTATTACTTCCTTAATTTATTATGTGCACCAAAGTGCCACAAGTTCTAATGAAGTATAGGCCGCAAGTGCAAATGGTGTGGAGGAAAGCTTAAAGACACAATTGTGCACTTCTCGTGAGGATTTTACATTCCTTCTCTTCTAGAAACTCACCACAGTATCAGGGATACATACCGCTCGCAAATGGATCCAATAACTGCGCTTTACCACGCCCGAAAAGCAGATGTTGCCCTTGTTATGGGCACGTCTATGAATGTTCAAGGTGCGGCAAGTTACCCCGACAAAGCGCTTCGGAATCCCAACGGGAAATTAATCATTGTCAACCTCCAGGTAACTTACACCCAGCCCTTACTTACTACATCAAGATACTAACACCCATCTATGAATATAGTACACTCCCTATGACAGCCTCGCATCCACGAGGGTATTTGCACGGACCGATGTCTTCATGAACGCCTTGGCACAGGAACTCGGAATTGGAGAGTTTGACAGGACCACTGACATGGTGGACACTTGGGATGATGAGGATGATGCCAATCCAGAGTTACCTGATGCACCCTCAGCAACCAATGGGACCCCATCCTCTGTGATGGCATTCCTCAAAAGAGCAATGCCAAGTTTGTTTTAGAGGTCAATTACCACACCAAAAAAATAGAAGGAGTCCCAAGATTGCAGAACCATTTTTATATGAAAAAACGAAACGATGCATCGATGAATCGGCGGCCAAGCAATTGATGTTAATTTCTGCCTTTCTGGCTTACCCTTACCCGTCTCACATACAATATGACAGCTTGCAAAAAAAAAGAAGTCCAATAAAAACCCTTTCCTTTGAATATTACAGCGAGTAACCAGGCATTTTTTCGTTGCTTAACTTCATGTTTACTTTGATGGGGAGGGGATTCGGTCACGACTCTACTAAAATCACAATCAACTTCACACTTGGTGCAAGTGAGCCGTTTCATCCAGAGTACAAAGATGAGGATGAAGATCTGGGGTGCAAAGGAGGGAGAGTGTTTGAAACAGAATGGAAACAAACAAGAAATGGAGCTACTTACAATGATGGGAATTCTGTTACAAGGTCAAGTGCAAGGTCCACTGTGAGAATACCAAAAAATCCAACAAAGAACCACATGCATATCCAACACTTGTCTCCCCCTGCTATTTTGTGTGCATCCAAAAGCTGGGTAGGTAGTTAGTGATTTTGACTTCCAAACCAGGAATATTACCAGCTCATCTACAACGAGGAAGAGCAAGTTCGCAATTCCAAACGAATACAGGAGTAGTGTTACTTCATCCCCCATGAGGGGAATCAGGACTGCACCAGGAATTCCGGCAATCATGAGTAGGAGGGAAACACTCGAGCATATAACAAACACAATCCCGCGTGAGTAACCAGCCAGTGAAGTCCCGAGAGATATCCCAACAAAGCACATTTCAAGTGCCAGGGCGGCAGAGACTATGATACCAGTAGATATATCCGCTTCAGCTGTATATGATATACTGATAAGAAATCCATCCAGTGCTGCATTTACAGCGATGCTGGCTACTACTCCCCATGGTAGATTCTTCCACCCTTTTTTCCTCACAATTAAGCGACTTTCAATATCGAGATGTTCCGTATAGTGACCAGTAGAAGTGGGAGGTGGGTCCGGATTACATCCAGCATCAGGAGGTTGTTCGACAAGAATTGGTCTGTACTAATATAAGAAATGCCACTAAAAAAGGGAGACGTGCATATGCCTCCAAGAGCCTGTGCAATCAAAATCCTTCTCGCGGGCATTTGAAATGTGGTTTGAAACAATTTCAACTGCAAACATCACAACTACACCCAGGACAAACCCGAGGAGCTTGAAGGCATAAGCCACAGCCTTCCCAAAGCCCAATCATTAGTCACAGTTTTCCAAGAGAAATGAAGAGGTTACCTCATCACGGGCTGTGGGAGCAGCTCCGTCCAACTCCGGAGTCAATGGTGCCATCAGAACTGATCAAACAAAGTGAGTACCCAATTATATCACACTCACCCAGAAGAAGGGGAAAAAAAATTTAAATAGACAAAGTAAACATACCGGGAGTGAACTCAGTGGCAATTGCACAAGTGACAACTCCAGAGGCAAGTTGCAAAAGTGCAGCTGTGAGTTTTGGGCCAGGCGGAAACCACACTACGACCAAGGAACCCACCATCATCGCAATTGTGGGAACCAAAGTGAGCAAGCACACTACGGCCAAGTCATGCATTTTGATCTGAGAAAGATGTGTCCAACAAGTGCCTCACGTAACACAACGAACAGAGACTCTTTCACTTGGTGTTTTTTTTTTTTGTGGGTTCTTCTTTCTCGCAGAATTCCGCGTAGCGGCTCTACGGCGAAACTGGAACTAGTCGTTCAATCTTCATCTTGAAAAGTGAAACAATTCGCCACGTGCATCACAGATCCATGGATTCCCCAATACTTCTATCGGTTATTCACTTGCTCGGTCTCAAGGAGTTCCTCACGGAGTTCTTCGGAAATTGGCTTTCCCTTAGTTTTCAATCTTGTGCATCTCTAGCATCACACAACCCCAAGAGAAACCCAAAAGGATCACGCTCACTTCCTCTAAGCCAGGAATAGTCTGCAGCAAAAGTCAAAACAAAAATCAAAAAAGGCCCTCTCTTGCATCACGCGTCGTGTAAGAAGGGGCACACGAACCCAAAGCAACAGCAGCCACCAAACAACAACAACAAACAAACCGAACCCATAATCCCGGCACGCCATGTCCAAGCCCATGGTACCACCACCAGCGCCGGCGTCGTCTACGCCGGCCACGGCCCCAGCCCCTGCACCGTCGAAAAAAGACAAAGAGGAGCCGGCATCTACTGCTGCCAAAGCGAATCTGCCGTTAATCGCGAGCATAAGCACCAGACACGCGATAAAAAAGAAGGGGTGGCACGGGGGATGGTACCAGAGATCTGTGTGCTTAACTCCGACTGTCATTATCACGTTAAACCCTGCCACAATGGAGGTCACAAACACGTGGGAGTATAGAGACGTCCTCTCAATCGTACCAGTGACGGGAAAGGTTGTTCATTGAGCCCTTTTTTTTTTTTTTTTTCTTTCCCCCCCCCCCCTTTCTTTTTCTCTCTATCCCTAAAACAACCAATAGACAGAAGAGGAGTTTCAATTAACTATTCGAAAACCCAATAACAAACCCGACAAAATGTCTTTTTCCTCACCATATCGCGCACAAGTACTTTCAGATTTCGCAAGAATGATTTATGCCGTAACCTCCAAGTAGTCTGTGATTTTTTATACCCTTTGTATTCACCCCACTCCTTAACTAGAAATGCCAAAGAAATCCCACCTGAGCTTCGGTTTCCAGCGCAAAAACTGAAGCGGAGCAGTGAACGCAAGGAAATCCAACTTGCTGTTATGCCATGGGGTTTGTGTCAAGTAAATCCCATCACTGGAGCTCCTTTTGCAACCTACCACACTGTTAACATTGATAAAATCGCAATAATATCCGATATTCCTGGTGGATTTGCTGTATTTTGTAGGGACCTTTCCTTGTAGTTTTTAGACTCACTTGCTTCCAGATGGCCACCAAGATAAAAGAATTTACGTTTTCATTTGCCCAGAAAGAGATAGACTTCTGGACACAATGGCAAAATCTGCTTTATCAGTGTTGGGGATCAAGCTTGCAAGTGGAAAAGGCGAAACGGGTGTGCACATGGTGACTTTAGATTACGTTCAGTACGAATCACTTCCCTTTCTCCTGTGAGTTCTTCCCAACCACAGAGAATTGATACACGCAATTGAAGGAGATGACCAAGTGGCACAAACCTTAGTAGAATTTCAAGTTTTGAAACACTCCCCTCGAAGACATCCTGATCCACAACAACGTATCATAACATTAAGGTTATTTTTATTTTTTTTGTGACCAGCTGTCTCAACTATTTCTCCAAAAAAAAACCCTAGTGATAAGTGGCTTGTTGAGAGGCGCCCAAACACATTTGCTGTGGCAACAATGCGAACTCTAGAGAGTATCAGCTGGCTTATACGTGTTCCTGATGACCCCCAGGCATTGTCTGTTTACTATCGGGATGCCACAGAGGCTAGATATTCTTCAACTGCACGTGATAACTTACTGTCATGCATTATTGATTGTGCAAAAAGTGCTGGAAATAAAGATATATTTGTTGCAAGTGCTCCGGTTTGTTTGTTTTGTTTCCACTCTCCCACTTATTTGTTCATAGTTAAGACGAGGCATGAGACAGACTCCATTTTTTATTCCTTTGGACCTGGAAACTGAAACCAATATCCTCAAAAGCCTTGCCAGCTTTTCTCCAGCTGAATGCAGTAGTCCAACAGACCCAACTGGAAAGGAATACCTAAACATGCTTCTCGCAACCTTTAATGCCAATGTCCCCGCCAGTGGTTTTCAGGTTTATCACACACAACTGGTACCCAGTCTAAACTCTGTAGTTCCTTGACGCTGGTCGGAACTATCGAGTTATCATACAAGCCCTCACCAACATTCTTACTCATGCCAAACCAACTACCTCAATGCTGCATGCTGTGCGTAGATTCATCATCAGCCGAGCTGGGTTTGAATCTTTCAGTGATGTTCAAGCAGTGAGAGACAAGCTTTTGACTGTAAGCATTCTCTTCTACTTTTCCCTCATTCTCATACTTTTAGCTTCTTCAACAAGCTCTACAATCGACAGATGAAATGGCAAGTTATGCATCTCTGGAGATTATGGTCGCTCTGTTACTACCACATTTCGACCAGGGTGACAACCGAGCAGTAGAGACTACAAACAAAAAGTACTTATTATCTTGTGAACCTCTTATGATGGCTTTCATGAACTTGTACACCGCCTATATTAAAAAAGGTGTTTTGTCGGGAGTTCGCATCACACACCTTATGTACTTTAGGAACTGGTGCACTATCACTAATGGTTTGTATGGAGTTTTTCACTGCATGTCTGTGTGAGCCTTTTAGTGATACCACTGAAGGAGCTCAATTTGATTGGGTACTTTGTCCCTCGGCATTGCATTTCATTTAACACTCTGACTAGTTGATACAAAATATCGCAAAAATTGGCAGAGATTATTTTAAACTATTCCATCAAAATCACTGTATTTCTGTTGTAAGAAGTGCGGGCATGGTTATGAGAACCATCATTGAAGAAGGTAAGAAAGATGCAAACCATATGCAATGATTAACATAGAAATTCAGGTGACGTTACGGATATTGTTAGTGTCATGCAGACTTCAGCACTGGTGGAGGGTGCTATTTTGCGACATTTGCATGCAGCCCTCTTCTCAAAAGCAACAAACCAAAGACATGTTATTTTTAAGGATCTCAGGTATAGCCACTTCTTCAAAAGAAATTGTACTTAGAACTGTAGTTGCCATTTGGTAAGCCTGTGGA
Organism: Pelomyxa schiedti; assembly: GCA_020536535.1. Lineage (NCBI taxonomy): Eukaryota > Evosea > Pelobiontida > Pelomyxidae > Pelomyxa > Pelomyxa schiedti. Next base: position 42,135 of record JAHLWZ010000790.1, read on the forward strand.
CTTCTGCTCACGAAGACGCTGAAATTATGCTGAAGCGGATTTTCCCTGTGTCACTACTTGCCTATTTGGATGCCACTGAGGAGCCGCCTGAAGAAAAGGTTTATTTTAAGAGTAATGCATTCCATTGTTGTTCACCTCTCTGCCAACAACCAAAGGAGATTTTAAGTGATGCAAAGATGGCCCAGAAACAGGTCCAATTCTCTGTCAAAACGTGGTTGAATCAATGGCAGTCACACAGACAAATCCCAAAACGGTTAGAAGAGCAATTCAATGCCTTTACTTAATTGATAAAAAGAAAACCAGTACCTTTGCGCCAGAAAAGACCCCCGTGGGCTGGAGCCAAGAAGAACTGGCCAATGTTTTTCTTCCAATTTAAACAGGATCATGCCCGTCCTGATCTTATATGGAACAACCTCACACGAGATGAACTACGTGAAGGTTTGTGGGCTTCATTTTAATTTTCTACTTATAAATTTCAGCATTGGAATCTGAGCTGAGAGTTTTCAAGCAACAACAAGTACATTGCCTCAGTTTAGTCTTACTGCACCCACCTTTCAACAGGAATTAACCCACGACGGGTTTGTTTCATGGAATCACCAAGAATTTATTGTTCCCTATGATTGTCTGAGCCGTGAAGTTTGTGTTGCAGGTAAGGCGATTCCGGCCTTATCCAAGTGACATTTGTAAGGTTTCTACTTGAGGTTACTGCTGAATATGCAACCCGGACAGAAAGCAAGAAGCCTGGCCAAGGGGGAGGCAGCAGAATTTTTCGATATGTTGTTCCACAGATGCCTACTGGAGCAGGAAATAGAATTGAAAGCCCTATGCATACAGGCAATAGCAACTGTCTACAAGTTTTACAAGGCAGAAATTCCTCAGTTTAGGTATACCACTTACCTTGCATTTTTTGAAGTAATGTGCCTCAGAGATCTCCCTCATATTGTAACGATGCTTCGGCAAACATCAAATCGTCTCATCCGCGATCGTCTTCTTCAGTTCATTTATGTGCTCGTTGAAAATGAAGACAATGCCAAAAGCTTCATTGACTGTGGTGGAATTTACACTATGGTGGAACTGATAACCTTAGTTCATCTGCAGGCTGAGCACATTGTAGCACCTTTAAAAGGCAATTTAATTACTTGTGGAAAAGAAATGGTACATTTTTGTTCCTGCACTTTTACAGTTTACTAACCCCCTCTCAGTTAGAGGGTGAGTGGTACTACAGTAGAGTAATACCTGGAGAAAAACATGACGATGGCACACAAGACCCCCCTAAAAAGGAGCGCGTTGGGCCACTTAACATCTCTGAGATAGGAACACTCCGAGAAAAAGGTGAAATAGATAATGCCACTCTCTGTTGGGCGCAGGTATTCCTTATTGACTAGTGTATTTGATAAACATCTCTCAGGGAATGGAAGATTGGAAACCTCTGCAAGATATTTATCAGCTCAAATGGTGCTTCCTTGCTAATGGCAATGGATTATTTGACTATTACCAACTCGGGGCAATTGTCTTAGATATTCTTACACAATTGTGTTCATTGTACCCAATCAGGGATAAGGATGGTGGAATTATAAGACCAATTCCCAGGTACTCCTTTTTCTACACATTCAAACAGTCACTTTGGGATTAGGCCCAAGAGACAACTTTCCAGTCCCCAGCTTCTTCCTCATATAGTTCAAGTGCTGCTGACAGCTGATCCCACTTTGATTGACAAAACTGCTATTTTACTCAGAGTACTAATGGAAGGCACGTAGAAGCCCTTAGACCACAGCGAAAACCATCCCTAATGGTTCTTTAGATAATGCTGGGGCTGTTCTCAAGCTGTATCTTACTGGTGTCTTCTATTTCATCATGCAATATGGTGGGAGCAATTTCATGTCGATAGCAGAGCTACTAAAAAGTGTACACATGGTACAACGTTTCAAAGAAGAAGAAAGCTCTGGTGATATAGCTGCAAGGTCTATTTTAGGTGGAATTGTTCCCTCAGCGATGATCCACTTACTTGAGAGGCGGGGTATGTAAACTTTGAATCTGTATTTTTTGTAACTTTTTCCAGGGGAGGCAGAATTCACCAAAGTGTTCCTGGGAAATTTTGATACACCAGAAGCTATTTGGAACCGAGACATGCGCATGTTCTTGATAGAAAAGATATCCGTGCACATGGGGAATTTCCCTCAACGACTCAATACAAATATCAAGGCACTTACATGAGCTTACTTTCTTCTTCTTACGTTACTAAGGCTGTTTACTCTTTTGTGCCGATGGCTCCAGTTGTTTACAAGCAGTTGGCGGGAGAATTGTTTTGCCACCACTACTATCTTCGAAACTTGTGTGATCTTACAAGGTTTCCTCTGTGGCCCATTGAAAAAGAGGTTCGGAGTCCGGTTTATTCTAGTTTTAACTCCTTATTCAGGTGGAGCTTCTTCAAGCCGTTCTTGTGGCTTGGAATAAAGAAGCTGATAAAAAGCCACCCACAATGACAGACGACGAAGCAATTTCAGCCCTCGAGCTTAGTAATAAGGAATTTTCTGAAGAGGAGCTGAGAAGAGCTTACTTTAGAAAAGCTGCCAAGTTCCATCCAGTTGGTGTTTGCCACTTTATACCCTCTTACATATACTTGATGTAGGATAAAAATCCTGAAGGCAGGCCTATTTTTGAAAAGATCCATGAAGCATACCAATTACTTTCTCAGAGTCGCTCTGCAGACTCAGGGTTTCGGTCTCAGACCTTTCCATTGTTTTAACTTTTTTTTTCCCTCTAGGCGGAATAACGTAAACCTTATCCTCAAAGTTCAATCAATTTTGTATACACGGTTCAGAAATGAATTAGCCCCATTTAAATATGCCGGTTATGGTCTTCTTCTGCACAATACTACACAGTATCCGCCTTCTCCTTAGGTTTTACATTAACGAGTTTAGTGCTTTGGATATTGATGATAAGGAGTTACTCTTGCTTGCAAGCGAGTTGTGCTTAAGGACTATTCAGTCAACTACTTTAAATGCAGAGGAGCTAAGAAGGCAAAATGGCATGGAGATCCTCTCCAATGCACTGAGCAAGTCAATTGAATCTGTGACACAACAATCATCGCCAAAAGGTTTGAAAACTATCTTCCCCTACGTCTGAAACCACTTCTAACTTGCTTAAAGCAATTGCCTGTGAGATATGCAGTTACCTTGTTCGTACATTTTCTAGTGCCTCCGCATATGAGAAGTGCCGTGAAAAAATAGTTGAGAACGAACAAATACTCAACAACGTCTGTTATTGCCTCAAGCTCAACAATATCCCATACCTCGTCGAAGCAGCTTTGGAGTGTGTTTGTTCATTTGCATTGGATACAAACTTGCAACAAGTAATCCACTGATCTCTTTTCTTTTCTAATATCCGTTTTTCAAGATGATGTTTGATCGGAATGTCGTTTTATTAGTTCTTCCTCATCTTCTGCACTACGATTTCACACTCAACGCTGCTGGTGTTGACACGACAGAGAACAATTCTCAAAATATGCTCAACATCCTTGCTGGGTTGGGAATCCTGGCTATTGGGAGACTTGGAGGGTGCGCCCCTAAGTTGTCAATGCAAACGCCTAACCTCTGCAAAAGATTTGACCCGGCTGCCCCAGTTCACGAAGAAATGCAAGCTTGCATCCTAGCTCTTCTCACACCATCTATTGCCAACCAAATATGCAAACGGTCAATGGAGGACGTTCTTAAGGACATAAACAGCAACGTCGAGACACCAGGCTGTATATGGAATAATGCCACTCGTCAGGAACTTGTTAGTTTTCTTGAGTCACACCTTTCTTCTGCTTCGGGCCTGGTATGTTTGCCTGTTGTATGCCAGCACTAACAATTTTTCTTAAGGACTTCTCACCAGCTGAAGCAAAGAACTTCAAGTACTTATCCCTTGAGTCTGAACTTCACATATACAATGTCTACATTCGGCCTTATAATGAGCAGCCCAAAACACATGGACAAGTAGATGACCCCAGGGCTTTCTGTGCTGCACTTCTGAGCTTTTTAGCCGAGAGCCTTCCCTTGCTGAAAGAAAAGCCTGCTGCCGATGCGCCACCTGTATGAGATCCCAACATACCCCTTCTCATTTTTTTTTTTTAGGAAGACCCAGCTGTAACAAATTACAAAAAATTGGTAGGAAATGCCACAATTACATCCACAGCCCTCCTCAATCTTCTCCGTGCCGTCAAAGGGCTAGAACTCATTGTTGCCATAAGAGAGCATTTGAATACCTTGTTTTCTCTCATTGCTCTCGTAGCTTCTAACGACGTACTTCGTCATTTAAAGCAAATTTATTCTCACTGGAACAAGCTAACCAAAGAAATCCTTGGTGTCGTTTCTCATCTGACCAAGAATCTGGAGTGCGTCAATTCAATCGCTGAGGCTGGTGTAATAGGATTATTCTTACCAGTTATTTTCAACTCTCCAGCTTGCCAAGTTGCATCGATTACTGTTCTCCATAGTCTCATTTCTAACTCCAAAATTGTAAATGCTGTTATCAAGTAACGAACCCCTCCCCCCATCTCACCACTCACTCTGTGAAGCCAAGGAGGCATCCTTTATTTATTGCGAGCATTCTGTGCAGCCACTGACCGAGGAGGTGATAACTCTGCCCGTGTACAAGCGGCGTTAACGATTGCCAAAATGACTGTAGACCAGGTAATGGTGGTCTTTATCCAACAGTTTATTGACTTTGTCAGGTTCAAGGGTCACGATCAATGCTGGCTTTGCTTAAGTTTATCCCCTCTGCTTTCATCACAGCCATGAAACAAGACGGGGAGACAGCAGTTCATATATTTGACGCCATACATGAAAATCCAGAGCTTATCTGGAATGCTTCAACTAGGACACAACTGCGTGACGTTATTGAAAAGTACTTGCCCCTCTTGAATATTTCTTTGCAAGAACACTTTCCAAATAGGTTGTCAACCGAGTTCGTTGCAAAACAACTAGTCAACCCACATGAGAGATGGAGTATTACAGATGACTTCCAAGTGAAATTTGATGAAACGAAGGGTGTGTGAGCATTCTTACTTTTTAATCCTAAAACAATGCAGATGAATTACAAATTGGTGGAGTGTTTATTCGCCTCTTCCTCAAAAATCCAACTTGGGCTCTCAGCAACCCAAAGAGCTTCGTGGAAGCTCTCCTTTCCAAATGTACTCCTTTTTGTTTTCGTTTTGCTACTGATACCTTTCAACAGATATCGAATTGTACACTAAACTTCCCGAGAATAATCCTGCTATAGAAGATTTACTTAAAACAGTTACAAATGCAACTGTGGCACTTCTTCAAGCACAACCTGCGATGTGCGATCATGGTGCTAAGACTGGCCACTTGGCCAAAATATTTCAACTTGTTGGGGGACCCATCAAGCACGCAAGTGCTGCCGGAATTATTTACCAGATGTCGGGAAGTACGGTCAGTACCACTCAACTTGTTTCTGCTGTTTAACTTGTCCCAGCTTTGTGTGGAGGCTATGGTTTCATTCCCTTCAATAAAGCCACTTGTTGACCTCATGCAAGCAAGGCCGTCCACTGCCCCAGTCGTAGTAGAAGCGCTTGAGAGAATGCTCAAGAAGAATGTTTGCAAGCTAGTTGAATGCCTTGTTAAGCAACTCTTGGACTGTCACGCCGAAGTGTTCCTCCTGAGCATACTCGAAGGCATTCCTCTCCTCTTCTATCAAGGAACTAACCATCAACCCTAGGAACCCTGGACTCTATGCTCTCGTCTGACGCAGCCCAAGTGAAAGCGCGTGTGGTCACTGCGTTGCAGTCGGCACTCACGGATGCAACACACGGCATTCACCTCCGTGGAATTCTCGAGAAGTCCACAGTGTGGTCAAACTACAGTGGACAGAGGCACGACCTCTTTTTGGCGGGAACTCAAGTTGTGGGATTGCTTACTGGTGGACCTTCTCCTGTTATGGGGCTGCTTACAGACACAGCCCACGCCGCTCCTTTGTCTGACACACCTCCGGACTTGATATAGGGGGTGTTACAACTTACTGTTTTGTTTAAAGAAAGAAAAAACCTAAAGTGAAAAAAGTAATTTTTGTCTGGTTTACTCCATTTCACCTCCTTTTCCTTTTTGCGTCCTTTCTTTTTGGTGTTTTTTGGGGTATTGTTAGTTTTGTACTTCGGTTACTTTTGTTTCACTTTATTTCTGTAGAATGAAAGTAAAGGGTGGATGTATACCTCTTTTTTTTAACAACCACACGCGGTTTTGTATCTCCAACTGACAACGAACCTCATGGCGGGCAACGTATACCTCATCAGAGGTATCTTCATCACTGGATAACTGCATGTGCTTAGATGATTCAAACATAGTTCGCGGTTAAAAGACCTCTGTGGGAGGAGGTTTTGAATCGACAAGCTTCCATGATGGCAGTGGTATTGGCTTGGGAATAGGAGCCGGTTCATACCTACATATCTTGATAATACACTTAGAGAGGAAAAAACGGAGAAATGTGCTACCGGCGTTGTCACAATACGGTCAGGATCATATAGAGAGACAGCTTTAGCTTTGGCTTTTCTGGCACGTTTGTTGAGTGGTTCCTATGATTGGAAACATAAACGCATGACTGTATCTAGAAGAGGCTATACTTTTGGCAGGTAAACAGAGCACTGTAAACCCGTGGGGGTTCGTAATTCAACATGAATAAGGAACACGGTGTCAAAATTCCTTGACAAAGCGACTGGGAGGTGGCTAGGTCTTTCCCATGAGTGCCATGTGTCAGAAGTATTTTCATATGGGTAGCGGTTTATCCATTCCACAAGATATCTAAAGCGAAGATCAGAGAGCCATAACAAGGTAGAGATGTACTCGGATATTCCAAGAGATTTATGACAAGCAAGAACAGTTTTTGGTTTAAGACATGATTGGAATTCGTATTCATTCTAGAAAATGTCAAATGCAGCATTAAAGTTCGCCGTACCATTTCATTCAGGAGTATCAGCCACAAGTACCGCGCAAAAATCCTAACTCGTTTTGACCTGGAAAAGCACATCATTCTTCTTGCCAGGCATACATGCTTAAGTAAGTCTTTTAGCTTTGGATCATGTTCCTCCTCCTCTTCTTCAAGCTCCTCAACCTCTTCCTCTTCTGAAAGTACAAGCTCTTCATCCTCCTCACTACTACTTATCTCGTACTTCCTTCTTTTCTTCTCAACAACAGCCTTATGTGAGCGGGGCCGTGGTTCTGCTGGAATGTTGCGTCTTCTTCTATCACACTTCGAGCAGGAACATAAATTGTTGCATGTTAGGCACACATAAGTGTGCATACAAGCATCGCGATTGAGGATCGGGTAGTGGTTCCAAAGGCAATTGACGCATAGGGCACCCAAGCATTTCGTGCAGCACATATACATAGCATGCCTGTTTTTGGTGAGGGAAAAAAATAATTGTTTTCGGTTTGGCAAACTTACTTTTGGTGACATTGATGACAAGTCCTCCCCCAAGTTGGGTTCTGGGTACTTTGTTTCTTAGAGAGGATATTAGGTTTCACGTACATGTGTTAGTGGATGGGCACCCCACGGATACTATCCTCATGTTCTTGATCAAACTGATGCAACAAGCTTGACCATCCAACTTCAGAAGCATCTCTCCACACAGGTGAAGTATCATTTTCCATCACAATGAGGTAGCGCATACGCCCATTCTACATTCCTCGTCAGGCACATTCACACACAAACACGAAACACAGAAGCACAGGAACAGTCACAGGCACGCATTCAAAAAAACAAAAACCAAAAAAAAAAAAAAAAAAAAAAACGAAAGAACAGAATTGGAGGGAAGCCAGTAACCGCGTTGACTTTCTTGCATATAATGTTGTCTATCTTGGACTTCTTCCACTTGCTGGGCGTGCGCGGGGGCAAATGGTAGCTCTCCCTCTCGTCCACAACGTCGACGAAGCCAGCGCATTTGCTGCACAGTCCCTCCTGCGCCTGGGTGGCCTGGGCCGCCTGCGCCACGACGCCGCCCTCGTCGTCGTCGTCGTAGCAGCAGAACCCGCCGTCGCCGCTGCCGAGGCCGGCCTCCTCGTCGCTCCCATAATCGGCGCTGCTGACCGCGGAGACGCCGCCGCAAAAGGCGAGGCCGGAGGCTGCGCCGCCGCCGGGCGATCTGCTGTGGGTGCGCCTGTCTCTTGCGCCCCCCCCTGCCCTCCCACAATGGCCGTGGCGGGCCCCTTGCAGCTGCGCACAAGGCCAATCTTCGCGGTAGTATTCCTCTGCGGAGTTAGAAGGCGCAGTCGTGGCCGTGGTCGTGGTCGTGCTGGCCGTCGTAGTCGCCGTCGTAGCCCTCTTTGTGTGGGTGGTCGCCTCCGACGCGGAGCTCGTGGCCCGCGGCACAACCACAACGCAATTGTGGGACGTAGGAGGGGCAGGCGGCGGGCTGTCGACGCCAACCACATCCACCAGCAGCATTTCACCCGACGGCGGCGCGACGCTGACGTTCGACGCACGCGGCACGTGCACCTTGACGCGCACGTGGTGTGCCCCTGTGGTGCTGTTACCGTAGCCGTTCTGCATCACACCGGAGGGAAAAAAAAAACGTGTTTGGAAAATATGCTATCTTATTAGAGCAGACTGTCAGTCTTTTATCAACAACGATTCGTGTGACTGAGAGAATCTCTGTGCACCAGCGGGAGCATAAAATGCGTACTCGTTTGGGTTGGCTCCCAACAACCCAAACGGTTGCGAGTCAGTTGGTGTCAGTTGCCACAGCTGACTCAATGACCACCTCTGAAAGCTCTGTCACCTCCACGGCATCACTTTTTTGTTTGTGGGAAGTGGTCGTGCTCGTGGTCGTGGTAGTCGTAGTTGTAGTCATGGCTTTTGGTGCAGTTGCTTCTGCAATTTTGGGTTTTGTGTGGGTGGACTTGCCAACGTGTTCCTGATCACTTGGGGTAAGAACTTTCATCTCTACTGGCGCGTGTTGGAGTGTATGTGCATTCCCAGTTTCGGTGTCATGTTCTTTCTTCACTGTGGGTGGAATAACGGAGTTGTGGGAGACAATCACTTGAGTGGGAGTGAAGGCTTTCACTTCCCTTTGAAACATGATGCTTGAGTTCCCGTTTATTAAAATGTCGCGGAAATACCAAACCAGCACTAAAGAAACTATCTCTGAACACAGTGTTAAAACCAAATAGCTTCCAGTGAGAAAGAATCGACAACACACTTTTTGCCACTTGATTACCAGCATGGACAATAATGTTCCGTGTATTCTCGTCAATGAATCCCTCTTCCAGAAGAGAATCGAGCTTGGCTTTTCGGTGCTGCAGAATAAGACTGACAGCAATACTGTTCACTGCTAAATTGTATGTCATGTGCTGTTGTTGCCTTAGGTTATGGAGTTCATGGCTGCTGTCCCGTTGTACAACTTCCAACTGAGTCTGGGTGAGAGAACAAAATAATATCCCGTATATGAGTAAACCTGGTGCTGAAATGAAACTCCAGTGTGCTTTTCGACAGTTTCAATGGAATGCCGAAAGGCTTTAAGAATACTTTGTGTCCTTAGAATCACCCAATTTACCCGACTAAATGCAAAATATATTGTGAGAAATCTGAAGACTGAAGTGCACGCCAATCTCTGCATAAATTTCTGTGGGAAAATGAGCTTCCACTAGAAAGATGAAAGGATACAAAGCATGTGAATCGTGGGTGAAACTGCCTGAACAGAAATTGCCAAGTTTTTCCAAATAGCTTATCAGGTTGTTCGGAAGTCCCTTCCACTACTGAGGTGAGGGTAATGAGGTTACTTGGTGTGACACGAAACATTGTTTCGTGCTGTTCGATGATATCTGCTCTAACATGTCTTACCAGTAGCTCCCTTGCCTTACCAACAAAAAATATGAGAGTCAGCCGAGGGGAAAAAAAATTACTTCGTACTTCAATTGTCTCTTCATTAATCTCCCCTTCTTCTACAAAGATGGAATCGCCCATCGAGTAGGCTTGAGTTGGGTCTTCTTGGAACTAAGTACAGTCAATAATGGCGAATTGAACTCTCAAACTTACATTATCATCACGCATGTTGGCCAACGTAAGCTTCCAAAAAGAAATCCAGTCAGTCAGCTCCATTACAACCTGGTTGGGGGCCACTTGAATTATCGGAACAGCCGAGTCCACAAGCTCCCAGTTCACATGTTTGAAAACAGGGTCTTTCATCATATCTTCTCTTAAGTCTTTGGACTCTCTATTGGAAATTAGTTAAGTAAAGTATCACTCAATGAGAAACCTATTCATGTGCGCTAATGCCATTGCGAACATATGTACACTCTTGGGTTCTGACTTTGGGAAGTTCAAGAACTGATAAATCGGCTTTGCAAATATCCCGTTGATGAGGGATGTCAGAAGGACAGTTCCAACGACCTAGGGCGGTAAGAGTTCGTAGGGCCTTACATTGTTCGTACCTGAGTTACAAACTCACGCCGGAAAGGTGCTTCATAGTTTCCATTAGCGGAGACAAAAAGTGCAATAGATAGAGAGACTCCTCCTCTAAGCCCTGCACTCCAGAGCATGAAGAATTTCTTAAAATCAAATCCGTATCCTGTACGAATCAGGACTGGGGAGCACAGTAAGAGGGCTATTCCGCGGGCGACCTAAAGTAACAATGAAAAATTTTCCGCTTAATGTGGAACTACTGTGATCGACAGAAAAGTCAAAACCATGTTGAACCAATCCCAGGCAGTTGAATGGTATAAATCGTGGAAAACAATATCTCCAGTGAAGAAAAATATCAGAGAGTTAATAATAAACTCCAGTTGTTCCCAAAAAACAAAGTTTGGCTGCAAGCACGTGAGATGAGATTCAAGTAAGATTAACAGGGGAACCTCGGTTGCATTTGGGCTGAATCCTAACTTTCCTTGGTAGGCAAAATATAGCCCAAAAGTAACCACTGCTAAAACTCCGGAAGTTCCAATGAGTTCTATGAGGATTAACCTTATTATGCAGCAAGACGCCGGAACCAGATAAAAACATTGTACTGAATACGGCAGTTACAACTATGGTAATTTCCAACACTGGCTTTGAGTGGATTGTACGCAACCAATAGTAACAGAGGAAAGCAGCTATGCCACCAAAAAGAGGGCCACCTCCAGTGAGCTAAAAATGAAGTCAAACGCCTATTTAGTTTCACATCAATTACATACCCTAACAGCGGCCCATACTGTGGTACCAAAAGAGAAGCTATTATGAATCAAAACTCCTTGTATAACGAAAAACAGCACGTATGCCGTTCCGTCATTTAGTAAAGCCTCGCCTTGAGGAAAGAAATTAGGTTGCGCTAGCGTGTTCATAGTGAAAGTAACCTTCAATCAAAACACTTAGTTTAGGAGAGGCGCCAAGTTTCTTTACAGTGGCAATTGTGGCCACCGGGTCAGTGGCTGACAGTGCAGCTCCCTAATTAGGTACCGTGAGGAGAGTTCTATAGGGGCGTGGGATCGGCTACAAGCAGAAGGGCCTCACTCCAACTCCAGGCATGTCCTTTTATCGAATTGGCATATTTACCAATGACACCGATAACAGTTGCTGATATAATTACCGCTGTTACAGCCGTTATTGTGATTGCAATTATGAATGAGTATTAATTATGTGGAATGAACCTGGCCCAGCAAGAAGCAAGCATTGCCAGAGCAACTTTTTGAATACATGCCAATTTATTCCCAGCCCAGCAACAAAAAGAATCGGGGGGAGAAAAACAAGAACAATTATCTCAGGGTCAAGATGGGTAGTAATCTCCATCACTCTCAAAGTTGTTGGTGCCAGTGCAATTCCTGTGCAACGAGGTAACAAGTTCACAAGGGGAAAAAAGGGCAAGTCCAAAAAAAACAAAAAAAACAAAGAACATACCAAACAAGAAAACTGGGATGTTCCAAATGCGATACCTCTTTGGCAAGAAATAACTCATAAAACTGTAACACCCACAGGAAACGATGAGGGCTAAACAACATAATTCCACGAGGCCCGCTACAGCACCAGTCTCCCCACCCTCAGTGTGCGATGAAGAAATAGAAGACAATGAACATGACATCTCTCGCTGCTTTGTTTTTTATTTCGTTAACTGCTTGGGGCTCGTAAGTTACAGAGAAATTTTTCTGGAACGTTCCTCATCGAGAACCATCTAGATGGGTCTAGATAGAGCATTCTCATCACAGAAACAACCGACAAGGTAAAACCCAAGTAAGTGATACAACCCCAGGAAAAGGCTCACGAGAGCGGGCAAACAAAAAGAATGACGAATCCCAGTTCCGGGAGTGAAAATCCTCGTCCAGGTACTCCCACTCCACAAAGAAGCAAAGTTTTGAGAAGAAAAAAAGAAAATAAATTCTACTCTTCTTCACACCAACGACCAACAACAAATCAAGGGTTCATGATGGCAGCTTGGGCAGCAGCAAGTCGGGCAACTGGGATACGGAAAGCAGAGCAAGAGACATCTAAAGAAAAAAAGGTGAGTGTGACCCAAGTGGGAACTTACAGGGGGAGGCATACAGGTAAGTCCAATGATGTGGCACCACTCAATTGAGGATGGCTCTCCACCGTGCTCACCGCAGATACCGCACTTAAGTGTCTTGCGGGTTGAGCGGCCCTCATCGACGGCAATCTTCATTACGCGGCCAACTCCTGGTCGATCCAAAATCTCGAAGGGATTTGCGGGCAAGATCTTAAGGTCAACGTACTTGGGCATGAACTTGTTCTCAACATCCTCTCGGGAGTAGGAGAAGGTTCCTGAGATAATCAGACGAATTGTAAGTGAGAAATGAAAGATTATTACCTTGAGAAAGATCGTTGGTTCCGAAGGAGAAGAACTCGGCAACCTCAGCGACCTTGGCGGCGGTAAGAGCAGCGCGGACACACTCAACCATGGTGCCGTACATGAAGGGGATCTTCATGTTGTGCTTGGCCTCAAGTTCAGCAACAACTCTGTTCATGACGTTCTCCCTCATCCAGATGAGCTCGTTCACATCTGTCAAGTTGGGAAGCATGAGCTCGACGTGGACCTCCTTGCCGGCCTTGATGCACTCGGCAGTGGCGTCGAGGATGGCTCGTGCTTGCATCTCGTAGATCTCGGGGTGGGTAACTCCCAACCTGATACCACGGTGGCCAATCATTGGGTTGACCTCCATGAGCTCCTTGACCTTCTTCATGACGCGGGTCTTGTGAATGATGACGGGGGAGGTCTCTGGCTCACCCTTGAGGCGGAGCTCGTAGATCTCACGCATGACAACCTCGAGAGAGGGAAGGAACTCGTGAAGTGGGGGATCAAGGAATCGGACTGTGACTGGGAAGGGGGACATCACAGTGAAGATGTCAATGAAGTCTTTCTTCTGGAGTGGCAAGAGCCTGTCAAGGTGAACCTTTCGCTCTTCAACAGTGTCTGCCATGATCATGTCGACGACAATTGGGAGTCGGTCAACAGCGTTGAACATACGCTCTGTGCGGACAAGTCCAATACCCTCAGCTCCGAACTCTCTTGCCTTCCTGGCACCGTCGGGAGTATCAGCATTGGCGCGAACTCCGAGCCTGCGGACGGAGTCGCAAAGGGACAAGAACTTGCCGAAGTTTCCGGTGACCTCAGGGTCGATCAGAGGAACCTCACCCTGGAAAATGTTTCCTGATGTTCCATCAATGGTAATGATGTCTCCCTCGCGGAGGATGGTCTCTCCAACAACGGCCTGCTTGAGGTGAACATCTACTCTGATGTCTTCAGCACCGGAGACACAGGACTTTCCCATACCACGGGCAACGACGGCAGCGTGAGAGGTCTTGCCACCACGGGAGGTAAGAATTCCTTGAGCAACGAAGAAACCGTGAATATCCTCGGGCTTGGTCTCCTCACGGACCAAGATGACCTTCTTGCCGGTCTTGGCCTCCTTGACGGCATCATCAGCATCGAAGACGCAAGCACCAGTTGCAGCTCCGGGGCTGGCGTTAAGTCCCTTAGCAAGAGCCTTGCCCTTGAACTTGGGGTCAATGCACTTGTGGAGGAGTTGATCAATCATCTCGGGCTTTACTCTCATGATTGCTTGCTCCTTTGTGATGAGTCCCTGCTCGAACATCTCAATTGAGCTTCGTACGGTAGCCTGAGCATTCATCTTTCCGTTGCGGGTTTGGAGCATGTAGAGCTTGTTCTTCTCAATGGTGAACTCGAGATCCTGAACTTCGTGGAAGTTAGCCTCCAACTTTTGTCGGATGTCCATGAGCTGAGCATAGGATGCGGGCAAGTCGACTTGCATCTCGGCAATTGGCTTGGGGGTTCGGATTCCAGCCACGACATCTTCACCTTGAGCGTTGGTGAGGTACTCGCCATAGAAGACGTTCTCGCCAGTGCCTGGGTCACGGGTGAAGCAGACTCCAGTTGCGCTGTCGCCGCCCATGTTACCGAAAACCATGGATACGACGTTGACTGCAGTTCCGTCGGCCTGCTCGGGGGTGATCTTGAACTCACGGCGGTAAGCAACAGCGCGGGCGCCCATCCAGGAGCCGAAGACGGCCTTGATGGCGATTTCGAGTTGCTCCATTGGGTCGGTGGGGAATGGCTTGCCAGTGAACTTCTGGGTGATGGCCTTGAACTCCTGAGCGAGTTCCTTCATGGCGGTGGCATCGAGCTCAGTGTCGAGCTTGACTGATCTGGAGGCCTTCTTCTTGGCCATTGCCTCATCGTAGTGCTCGTCTGGAACCTCAAGGGCAATCTTGCCGAAAAGCTGAACGAAGCGGCGATAAGCATCATAAGCGAAGCGGGGGTTGCTGGTAAGAGCAGCAAGACCCTCCACGGTGGAATCATTCAGACCAAGGTTGAGGACTGTGTCCATCATACCGGGCATGGACATAGCAGCACCAGACCTATAAATTGATTAAAACACAAAATCCAAAAGATACACAACAGCAACCAAGACTCCCCAAAAAAACACAAGTTATATGTAAAAAAAAGGGAAATAAAAAGAAGGAAAACCAACCTGACGGAGACAAGAAGGGGGTTAGCAGCATCGCCAAAGATCTTGCCTGCCTTTCCCTCAATGTAGTGAATATGCTCGGCAACCTCAGCCATGAGACCGGATGGCAAAACCTTGCCGGCAGCGTTGAAAGCGCGGCAAACCTCGGTGGTGATGACGAAGCCGGGGGGGACTGGGAGGCCGATTGACGTCATGTTGACGAGTCCGGCACCCTTGCCGCCGAGAAGTTGCTTGTTCTTGCCGTCACCGTTCTCGAAGGTGTAGATCCTCTTGTTTGCGCTTGCCATTTGTTTTTTTATTTGTTGTGTGGTCGCTTGTTGGGTAGGTAGGGTAGATCTCCTTGGTTTTGAGTAATGATTTTAGAAAAAAAATGAAAAAGTTGGTTTTTAAGCGTTGAGTGATTGATTTTTCCCGAACGTTTCTTTCGACGTAAGGTTTGCAACTCAAATCCTTTCGAAGCCGGTGTTCCACGGAAAAACCAGATCCCTTCTTATGAATCCTCCTGCCATGCATTATGCCCACATTCCGAAGGACTGGAGTGAGTGCAGCACATATTCATCTGCTTAGAGATCCCAGAAATTCCGTTTTAATTCCACTGAGAGCTCTTTCGTGCTATTCCTGAATAGTCACACCGAAAGCAGAAGACAGGAAAAGTTTGTTGTTTGACACCATTCACCGGACACGAACAAAAAAATCACAAAACAAAAAAAAAACAGACCGAACAAGATGGCTGCAGCAGCGAAGGTAACACAGGCGCAGATGGGGGAGTGGCAGGAGATCACACGAAGATGTTACGCTGACCAGGCCATTTGGTTTGCTTTTTTTCTTTCCTTTCCCGTGTACATACATGTTGTAACTTTTGTTTGCGTGTTAGGTTCCTCAACGGTTTTTGGGAGCAGGGACTGGAGGGCGAAGCCGAGAAAGTGTGGGGTTTCGCTCACAAGTTTGGCGAACTTGATCCCGAGAAGAAAGCAGCGGGAACTGAACTTGATGGTTTTTCTATAGATGCACTGAAATTCGTTCCAACATTGTTACAGAATTCTGGAGTCATAAGTTTTTGGAGTCCCTGGGTGAAACTCAGACAGTCATACAACTACGAGAAAAGTTGCGTGCTATTGATGTGGACAACAACAAGAAAATGAGTCTCATGGAGTACGGTTTTTTTGTGTGTAAATTACAGTTTAACTTCTCTGAAGGTACCTTATCTGGAGATATAAGAAGACCATTGCTGCAGTTCTGAAGGCCCCTCAGGGTGATAACAAGGCGGAAATTGATGAGGCGCAATCTAAGGTGGATTCTGCCCAAAATGCTGTCGAGGAGATGATGACTCGCCTCGAACAACAAAAAGAAGCACTCGCTCATGCTAAGCAAGCAGCAGAGGAAGCTAGGCAGACTCTGGCCGCAGCCGAGGAAGCAGAACAACAGGCTACTGCAGCTAAGGAAGAGGCTGACACTGCTGCTGCACACTCTAAAGCCAGGGAGGAGGAGGCCCGAGACATGGAAGCTAAATCCAAAGCCGCCGCTGCTGATGCCAAGGAGAGGGCCGAGGCTGCCAAGGCCGCTGAGGAAGAAGCAACAGCGACTGCTAAGGCAGCTAAAGCTGCCGAGGAGGATGCAAAAGCAACAGCTGCTGAGGCTAAGGCCCGTGAAGCTGATGCAACAAAGAAAGCTGCGGCAGCTAAATCAACTGCCGACGAGTCCTCTGCTCGTGCTGCTGAGGCTAAGGCCGCAGCTGACGCGGCTGCAGAGGCTGCCGCCCCTTTCAATGCGGCTGTTGCAGAGAACGAAGCTGCTCTCAAAGAGTTAAATGCACAGGAGAAGGCCATTGCTGACCAGAAAGCCGCATTGGAAAAAACAATTGCTACAGGATCTTTGGTAGCACGCAACCGAGCAACCAATGAACTTGAGCAACTTAAGAGCAAAGACCCACTTCCTCTCGGCAGGGCCAAGCTGAACCAACAAGCTGCTTGCCGTAAGATGGAGAAGGCTGCAGCACCCTTCAATGCCGCCAAGGCCAAGTCAGAAGCTGCAGCAGAAGTTGCCGACGCTGCCGCAAAAAGTGCAGCGGAAGCATCTGCCCTATCCGAGGAAGCTAAGGCGGCTGCACAGGACTCAGCTCAGGCTGCCATTGCCTCCGAAAAGGCTGCGGTTGAAGCCGCTAATGCAGCCACTGCTGCCGCTGATGACGCCGTTGCCAAGTCCCATGCCTCTCAAAAGGCTGCCAAAGCAGCAGCAGAGGCTGCCCGCGAATCGGAAGCGGCTGCTGAAGCTGCTTCCCAAGCAGCTCGCGAAGCGGAGAAGGCAGCAGATGCCGCGGCTGAGGCTGCTGAGCACGCACGTGGGGAACGACTCAAGGCAGATGAGGCCAAAAGGGAGGCAGAGTCCGCTGCGGAAGCCGCAGAACAGGCTGCCCGTGAGGTAGAAGCCGCCGCCCAACAAGCCGAACAAATGCTCGCTGATGCCATGGCTTTCCTTGAAGCCGCCAAGAGCAAAGGTGGTGTTGCCCACGGTGCTATCTGGTGGATGGAACGGACAATCCAAGAAAAGGTAATTCCCATCAACGTGGTGTATTGGTTCCTCACAAGTGCCACAGAAAAAGTACATGCCCCAGAGAAGAGTCACCAAGTCCTAGGCTCACCCCCTTCCTGCTTTGTGCGAATAGAAGATAACAAAAGAATCAATTCCCTGAAAAAACTGTTGCTTCTTTGTCGGCCGGTCGAGGGGGTTTTTTTCTGTGTCAACGCTTTTTTTTCCGTAACGACCGACCGTTTCTGGTATCTTTGATCTTGCAAAGTGAACCACCAACCCACGACCTTGAGGTTCTTGGCAAGGCAAGGAGAAAAGATGAACAGTTGCCACTCGTCTGAAATATAAAATAAAATAGCAACACTGTGCCGAGGTAGATTGGGTTTGGATAGTGACCACCACACTGTGAGGTGTGCTGGGGTGTTGATGGTTGTTGTTTTACTTGTGTAGTAAGGGAGAAAGAAGCCCGAATACATACACAAGAGTTTATTGTTTATTACTTTAGCTTTTGCTTGGAATAACTACGATGGTGTTGTTCCCGCCTTATAAAGGCGCTAGAATCAGTTCTAGGTGTCGCCTGAATCTCCTCAAGGTCAGACTCAGCAGGGATTGAAAAAGAGGCAGACAAGTCTGTGTGATGGACAGTGTTGTTCCACCAATCAATAGCTGCCCTGGATCTCCCTCAGGGTCCCAACAGATTCGCGGTAGTTTTCCCAGAAATCCATCAGTGATTAGAACCGTACTTAGAACTATTCTCAGACTTACCTGAGGAGTATAAAATGAACCCAGCGGCGTACCAACGGACTGTGTTGGAACCTTCCTTCTCCAAGGTCAAGTTCCCAGGACTTTCATTCAAAACAAAAAGGTTCTCTTCCTGAGAAGCAAGCTAAGCAGCGCTGTTGAGAGGATGTGCTCCTTTTTGACCAAGGATCATCTGAAAAACGATTATAACAAATCTCTTTTGTCTCTCTTCGAAAATATCCAAGAATTGGCTCCCCAGTGAAATGAATTAGCATTCCTATGTGCATTTGCTGACCATGAAAGTGAACCACAGCGGTGGCAAGCGAACGGAAGTTTCTTTTTTTCATAATGCCTCAAACAAGCTCTCGTGCTGAAACAAGAGAACTTGATTTCCCCAACTAGTGAAGCCTTTCTCCAAATGCCTTGCAAATAACTCACAGAACCGGGGTTGTTGTTCGGTCGTGGAGCCGTCGCCCTGGTGTAGTTCTGTCCAACATTGCCTCATTGGGAGCCTGAGGGACGGCTTGCGAGAATGAGGTCCCGGGACACTGCATAAGGTGATGGATGGTGCTGTAGTAGACGGGAGATTTGAGGAGCACTTCGTGCAGGTCGGAGCGCCGCACGGGGTAATTCCAACGACCACTGGTTCATAGGGCTTCTTGTGGGGGGATGACACCGGGCAGACTAATTCCGCGAAGGAGGTTACTTTGACCCAGAGCCACGTAGTGTGGTACTGCAATCCCCATTGAGAAAAGAGTGTTTGGGTAGTGAGCTTCCAGAGCCTGGGGTCATTTGTTACCCACACAGCCACAAGAGAGTGTGGTTTGAGCAGACCGGCTACAGGCAGTGCCGAGAGTTCGTCATCAGACAGGGTGTGGTAAACATGTGCTCGCTGGGCACTTTTATTCTTCCATGGTGGGTCTATAATAACACAATCGAAGCCATTGGGGCCAACTCGTGGTTGTAGTGATTCTGGGAGTTCGATAGTGGACTGAAGGAGCTCCTTTACAGCCAACTTAAAGGAACTCGCATCAGTCATTACAAACGCGGATTGTGGTGGCATTAAGTACCTGTCATTTCCAAGACAGATAGTTGCTTCTGCCGCATCTCGGTTTTCAACTAGCCGGTGAAAGGCAGAGCCCAAAGAACTCATTCCCCCACTTGGAGTTGTGGTGATTCCACAGCTAGATAACTTCGCGGAACTCACAAACAACGGTGGTATCCGCTCTGAATCCGCAGTGCCGTGGGCACCAACGACCATCGAAGAGCAAGCCTCGGCGGTATCAATCTCGCATAGAACTTCCGGCCACTTTTGTCTGACAAATACCTCCTCAGAGTCAGCTAAATTCCCCCCGCTGTTTCGCACCAATTGAGCCTCGGCCGCGGCCCGGGCTGCGCTGACGCACTCGCCCACTCGGTCTATAATCCCACAATTCGGTAGCTGCTGCTCCCTGCTGACCCTAGGCCGTTTCCTGGCCGGCCTCCCTCTGCCTGGGCGCGTGGCGGCTCCCTCCGAGACCCGCTCACTGGCCCGAGCCCGCGCCTGATCCTGATCCCCATCCTCCGCCGCACCCGTAGTCGACCCTGTGGTGCCTTCCTGTTCGCATTTGACTACATCGTGGGGAGATGGCGTCGCTGTAGTAGCAGATGTAACGGTCGTCATCGTTGATGATGATGTTGTTGGTGTGGTGGGGAGGGCGGGGCTCCGCGGCGACCTCGTTGATGGGCCAAAGTAGGGCTTGTGCAACGAGAACCACGATGGGTTGCGCAACCGGTGCCCCACGAGTCCCTCGTCGATCTGCTCGACAGCATCCACGAAGAGGACAACATTGTGGGATGTGGCGGGTGGCGCAAGGGACGAGGAACAAGAGGTAGCAGTAGGGAGTCCCCCAATTGGGTGGTCGGCGTTGTCCTCCTTTTCGCCCCCGCTGCTCATCACTTTGGGTTTCGCAGAAACCAGTCACTGGCACGTTTTTGGTTGGAATCGTAGAGGAATGGCCAGTGCAACGGCAACTTCAACGGCAACAACGAGCGGGCGCCGTGCGCATCAGATCAACGAGGACCAATTTGATGAGCTAAGGGAGGCGTTTATGTTGTTTGATGGGGACGGTGACGGCTCTGTGGATAAAAAACAACTTCACTCCATAATGCTCTCTTTGGGTTGGTTTTTCTGCTTTTGTTTTGTAACTTACAAAGCTGATGGTGGTCTCAACACCAAATGACAAATGAAAACTAGGACAGATTCCTAGTGAGAGAGAATTGAATCAGATGATCCAAACTGCTGTTCCCGCCGATGCTACGCAATACACCTTTGACGAATTCCTCACAATGATAGAAAAGAAATTGCAGACTGAGAACACTGACGAAGAAATCAAGGAAGCATTCCGGGTATGTAATTACTATTATAATTATACTGTGTGTGAAGGCAATTAGTGACTCCACCCAATCAACACTTACCCTAAAAGATATTCGATAAGGACAACAGTGGGTCAATATCATCACAGGAGCTGCGTAATGTATGTGCTTCATTTGTTTCCTGTTGCCACTGTAACTTTTTTCCACAGGTTCTCAACAACCTGGGTGAAAACCTTAACGAGGAAGAGATTGAAGAACTTGTTAAAGAAGCTGATGTTGACGGGGATGGTCAAATAAACTATGAGGAGTTCCTCAAGCTCCTCAATGTCAATTAACACTTGTTTTGAAAGATTAAAGTAAAGAATCCACATGTACTCTTTTTTTCTTTTTTTTTAGATTTGTTGAAGTGATTACTTAGTGACCAGTTGAAGTTGAACTAGGTTCTGAGGGTGTCGAGATTGTAGTTGTAGTTGTGGAACTTGTTGTGCTGGTGTTTGATACTGAGTTATTGCCTTCTAGGGCTAGCTTTGCATGCTTTTCCTTGGTAACAACATGCCTCCTAAAAGTGAACCCCGTTTTAATCTGATCGAGAACAACTGCTGGGGGAGGACCTTCAAAAAATGAATGTGTGACCATAAATTGGGTGAATACCGTCGTCGGCCATTGTAGATACATTGTACTTTCTCATTACATATTCAGCATCAGGGTCTGGAATTAGCCTGGTATACTCCCGTTTAACCATTTCCTCATCCACGGCTGTTGAGAAAGCAGGAACAATTATCCCCAGACGATGCATCAGCTTCTTCATGAACTCGTCAATGTCTGAAAATACACGGACGCCTCCAGAACTGAGGCAATCGGCATCATAGCTGGTCTTCTGAAGATTCACAATCTGTAGCCAAAATGAACACATTAATGGATAAATTGAAGACCATACACAGAACTTTCCTCCATTATCGTAAGACAGTGAAGGTAGTTCACAAGCTGGTGATACCCTCATGCTCGAGCCAAGGACAACTGTAAGGTCGGCTATTTTTGATTCTTCTGTGGCCTTTTCCAGAGTTGCGGGTGGCAATTGTTCTCCAAAGTTAATAATCGAGTCTCTCAGCAAGCCCCGGCAAGGTTGTCCATCGGCCTATATATATATCTTTGGCTTCAACCCAGAAGAGAGGTGTCTGATACCTTTATTGACTCACATAGCCTACCTGTTAGCCTTTTCAACTGAACAAATTGACGTTTGTGAGCACCTCGAACATCAAACAAGCGCAAGTGCTCATCACCACATTTGTTGCACACCTAAAAATGGTCTGAGTACATGAAACGTAATCCAAGGATTTATAATATGCACCTCCAAATATACATTGCCTGTAATGGGCAATAAATTTACTTGTTTGGGAAGGATAAATTGAAGTACCATGGAGCTCGGCCAGCGAGGTTGCAGGAATGCCACTTCTTCTGTGGAGTCCATCTACATTGGTGCTTAATCATTTGTAAGCCATTAATTACTCCGCAATGTAGGAACCTAACAATAAACTTCACAATGCCTCTTTGTACAAGTTCCACCAACGCCATGTGGGTGTATCTATAACAAGTCAAAAATGAGAAATACCTGCCAGATGGAGTGACTTACGTTGGTGTTGCCATATCTAGAGATATTTTTACAGTGGGAGCCAGGCCCTGTGCCAATAGGGTCCAAATACCATTGGGCCCTCTGTAATCTACACATTTGTTTGTTTGTTTTGTTTTTTTTTAATACCGAAAGTACTCACACAATGACAGATAGTTATCAAACCACAAGCCCCTGACATCACTCACACTAAGAAAGAAGGGAATTGATATCTCATACCCGGAATTGATGCAGCTGTGCTCACGCCTGCTCCAGTATAAAATACAGCGCGGCTAGAAGATGTAAGTAGAGCCACCAGTGCATCGGCCTTGGCTTCCAGTTCGGCGTCCGTGTCGTGATACTCTACCACTTCAGCCCGCGTGGGTGCCGCTGTGGGGTTGCTGTCGTGGCTTGATTCTAGTGTCCCATAAGTTGTGGCAGGGACAATTCACTTGGGGGTTAAGAGAGAGCGGAACCAGGGACAACAGGGAGGGTCTTTTCCACTGTGGTGGTTGGGGCCAGGTTGCTGCGGTCGAATTGCACCAACTCTCCCAGAAACGCCATTCTTTCGGTTTTTTTTTCGTCGAACAGTCGAGGCTCTCGCTTTTTTTTTTTTTAAGATCTCAGGCTTCAGATAGACCATAGGACGAGGAATAAGGGAGACGAGACGATGTGGATCTGTGTGGGATCTGCGGCAGCATGTTGCGTGTTGGTGCTGTATTTTTTGCCAACGTGCCGTACGGGGTCACGTAGTTTGTTAGAAAATATGTGAGTCGCCGAGGTGCCTTTGTTTTGGGTTTTTTTCCTCCCTTTTTTTTTTTCCTCTTCCTTACTGTTGTACTGTGCTCAGACTGCAATTTGTTCCCAAGGTGCTACTCCGCACTTTGGCACAATCTTCTTTGAGACGGCATGAGGTACTCGGTTTTTGCCCCTACCTTGCTAGTGCTCAGAATTAATTGCCTCGTTAGGAATTTGACTTTGACACATTCAAGGGAAAATGTACCCTGTCACTCCTACGGGATGCAGACTTTGCTCACCCAGGGGGAGAAACGGCGGTTGATTTGATGCTCAAAACTTGCACCCGAAAATGCACCCCGGCATCAATTGTTGATGTCGGTTGTGGATTGGGTGGTACTGCTGCTCTTGTAAAGGAGAAGTACTATAGAGACTCCACAGTTGTAGGAATAGACATTGATGACGCGGCAATCGAGTATGCTAAACTGAAATATTCTGGTGAAGAAAGTTCCCTTGAGCAATCACAACTGTGACACTCACTTCCAGAGGTGCAATTCGAGACATGCGATATTATGCATATAACTGCCAGCAAGAAGGTCATTCTGGATAAAATAGACACCCCAGGATTCCATCTGGCCTACATGATAACCTGTTTCTATGCAATTCCTGATCAACAGCAAGGATTGCGGTCCCTAGCTGATGTTTGCATACCTGGGGCAACTTTACTCCTTCTGGATTATTCTGATCCCCGAGGAGTTTGGCCAAGGAATACAGATAAACTACCAGGTACCTGGAGCTAGCCTGTTCCCACTAATTTAAAATTAGATAGAACGCATTTCTTTTCTCCAATTAACCCGCAGACCATCGCATCTGAGCTGGACGCTGCCGGCTGGTGCCTTGACTGGCAAATGGATGTTACCCTCCATTTCAAGAGATGGTACCACTCAATGAATGACGAAATCAAAAACAAGCAAAGCAAACTCAGCACTGAACACTACAAGTGCTTGGTGCACAAATACGGGCGCCAGATGCCCTTTGCGCTCTCCACAAACCTTATTGGTGGGATTCTTCTTCAAGCCCACAAGAAATGTTGAAGGGAACAAACAAGTCCTGTGAGCATTTCGTCGCCAGTTTTTAGGTGCAGAAACCAAAAAAAGAAACATAGGCCTTAACGTTAGGAGGTTTCGGTCGATATAAAAAGAAAACGTACAAAGTTCAAAGTGAAAAAAAAAAAACGATAGTAACGCAATAACCAACTAATACGAACAACGTCGATGTCGTGGCACCATGGCTTGTTTGACGTAAGAAACAAATTACATAACGACACGCTTTTTTGTCTTACTTTTTTTTTATTTCGCAGGTAATGGCCGATGGATCAAAAACATGTATGTATCTTGTCTTCGAGTTACTACACCAAATTTACGTTTCATAGGCCTATATGCTTACTTTTGCCCACCATGTGCACTAGCCTCAGCACGATCGGTACGTCAAGTTTCCCCGATCAATAATATAATGTAAATACTATGTTACTGGCTTGAATGAATAATGAAGCACCTCTTATGTAACTGATGTTGCTTCAGGATTACGATAACAGCCCATTTGCTTTCAACCTTCTTTGCGGAAGTGGTGTTTGGTTCCGTCACACAATTAGAAAGGGCTATGGCATCGAGGTAGCCATTTTATTTTTATTGCTCACTTGTAATTATTATATTTTGCACTTTAGCAGAACCTTACATTCTCCTAGGGAAATTGCTGTTTGGACATACTGACAGCACAGTTCTGTGGTTGTTGTTCTATAATACAAATCACTGCGCAAGTCAAAAAAGCGGGGTCTAAGCATGATGCTGCAAAGCACTGACCCCCCAACAAAAAAAAAAACCTATAAATAGCATATGAGTTAAAATTTAAAAACCACCCTCTTCATGTCATGAAGCTTTGTGGGTGATAGAATCAACGTGTCATTTTTTCGGAATCCTCGTCCCTGATACCCACCCCACACCGGTGTGGAGTTTTTTCTCTCCCACGCACACTGGGTGCTTTGATTGATTTTCGTTACGAAAAAGTGCACCAGGTTGATTGGTTGTTCATTATTGGACAAGTTTTCTCCATAAAAGGGAAGAACACCTGGATTTCGGAGTAGAGAAAGAATTCTCGGCTACTGATAACCTGTTCAACACTAAAAACCAGGAACTTGGTTAGCCCTAGTGCCGTGTGTGAGGATGATGCGTAAAAGAGACGAGGAAGAGGGCCAAGGGGAAGTGAAGGGGGAGGAGGTGCTCAAATGTGGGCCAGTGACAAAGCAGGTTGTGCACATGCTGAAGAAGAAGAGCAAGAATAGGCAACCCAAGGAGACAAAAAGCTCGGCTGTGCGTCACATAATGTACAACAAGTGGACTTTGATGATCTACGACCCTAAACTTGCCAGCATTTTCAATAGCACTAGCAGAGTAAGCCTTCTTACAGCTGGTAGCAGCTGTGTTTCCATCTCGTTTTTACATTGTGGGATACCTTGCAGATGAATGTCGTTGCAGTCATGATATTGATGGCGTTCTACGTTTCCACCAACGCAATACCGGGATTGAACCGTATATGGCACCCCGACGAGCGATATCACGCTTCTTGGCAGCTACTGCGAGCTGTCTTTTGTGTGTTTGTTATGTTTCCAGCCCTTTTCATTCTGAAGAATAATCGGACCCTCAAAATGTAATTTTTTTTTTCCCCCCCCTTCCTAATATCGTCAATTAGGCTGGCAGTGTGTTGCATTTTGATTGGAGTAACTCTTTCGACAGAAATTATTGAATTAGTAAATGCACAATCTTTTTCTGTGCATTCATTTATCTCTCTCCAGTTCACAAGAGACCTCACATTTGTGCCAGCTTATCAAGTCTATCCCTTCTTTGTATTCATTTTCGCTGATACGTGGTGCTTGTGCTTTATTGTTACTGCTCCCATTGTTCTTATCTTGATGGTTCTTGAGTTTGTATATCTATTATCAATTGGTAATATCAATGTAAATTTCTAACCAAAACTCATTGTGTGAAGAATTTTATCCTACAAATAGCTTATACTTGCTGGTGCTTGGCATCTTCGGACCTGCATTTTTCTCTATCATAACTTCCTACTGGCTTGAACTTCAGTCGCTTCAGTATTACATCAGAGTTCTACTCTTTATCTCACTTTTTTCGAGGCTATTTTTCCAAAACTACGAACTAGAAATGGAACAAAATTCACTCAACATTGCATACAATCGGAAAGCAAAGTTGATGATGAATGTTTTTCCTGCAACGATTGCCAAAAATCTTCTCAAGTATGATAAACTCGACCCCTGTTGCCAGGTGGATTTCTGTATTTCTCAACTGACACCTGACCCAACACTGCAACAGGTCTATGAGTGCTCTGTTGTGTTTGTGTCTCTTTCAATTACCCCCCCTCTCGAACAGCAAATCAAAATCTCGGCTATATGCTTTACCATGATGGACGAGGTATTATATTTAATATTTATTGTTACCAGTCGCACTAAGTATTTCAAGGTTGTAAAAACGTACTCCAAAGTAGAAAAGATTAAAACGACAGGTTTCAGGTTAGGGTAAACTACATGTGCCCTTATTAACAATTGTCAAAAGATACATTATTGGTATTGGCCTCCCCGAACCTGTCGATTCTCACACAAATATTGCATTTGAGGTGAGTTTCGCATATGTTTATCTTCTACTGAGAATCACAAGGTGGCTTTCGCTATTCAAAAAGAACTGCTGGCATTGGCTGAAAAGTCTATGTTCACGTTCAATATTGGCGTAAACAGTGGCCCTGTGGCTGCTGGTATTATAGGTTTGCACACTCTTCCTTTCTTTACCCTTAAAATAAACATACAGGAACCATTGCCGAGACATTTGATGTCTGGGGAGACACGATCAATGTATCAAGGAATTTGAGTTGACGTTTAACAACTAATTTTGTTAGGTAAGTGCTAGACTCGCCTCTCTGGCTCCAGCCGACTCCATTTTGTGTACTCAAGTAGTTTATGTGAAAAGTCAATTCGATCTAACCTAGTTTAGGAAACGTTCTCTAAATGTTCCTCCGGAATACTACAAGGAGAACCAGAAATAATGTATATTAAAGGAAAAGGGGATACGAATGTCATTGGTGTCAAAGAAACGACACAGCTGCGGACAGTACACCACTTTCCATGAAAGGAACTGCTAATTTCTAACCAGAATCCTGAGAGGGCACGCAGTGAATCGTTAAGTATCACAACGAATACTTCAGAAGGTGTATGTGCAATCTCTGACTTGAATACGGACCGAAAACCAGATGTAGGTGGTATTCTCCCTTTCCATTGTCACTTACTTCATTCAGTGTAGCGAAAAACTACGTAATTTTTTTTTACTTCAGCAACACGGCAGTCAAGAACTTCAGAATAAATTCTTTGAGCACTGGGTCAAAACTAGTGGGACTAGAGGTGTTGTACTCCTGGTGGCGTATAATCTTGGGTATTGGATATCTGATTTCCTGATTTTCCAGGGGTACTTCCCGTTCCCAGTTCGGCGGCAAATAAGCTTCAAATAGAGCTTTGGCACAATCGGTCCGCCTTCTTTGTATTCCAGTTATCCTTTTTTGTTACGTTGTGCGTTTTCGTAAGCAGGGTCCTCAGAGGGTAGCATAGATATTGTCTATACCCTATTCTAATCTCACTAAGCTCTCTGGCCCCATTTCCACCCTTGCAACTTTGTTGCTGCCGTTAGTTATTGCCATGCTTACTGCCCATTCTTCAGTGGAGGGAGCAAATGAAGTCTTAAGAACGGTAACTGAATCTTTTTTTAATTTATAACTCACAGCGTTAGATTCCAATCACTTATATTATATGTGTCGCGGTGCATCAAATTGAATTTGTATGGAGCTTACTGCTCGGAATCCCTATGGTGCTATTAACGGCTGGTGTGGGAATTATCTTCAAGGTAAATATGAATGCTGACAAGCAGCCTTCATAACAGAAACAATTTCAGATTTGGGCTAGAAAAGATTTTTTCCTCAGTCTTGAATGCCTGGCGTACTTTTATTTCTTGGCTGCAGTTGCAAGCCGAATGTGCCACAACATAGTGCTTCAGAGTTGGAATGTATCTCCATTCAGTCAGGGGCAATTAACTCACTCAGCGTTTCAAAGAAATCGAACAAAATCCGGCAAGCTAAAAAGGACGCACTCGCTCACATTGAAAGATCTGGGAAACTGTTGCGTAGTGTCATTCCCCCAGAAATCTGCAACGAACTTGCTCGCGGAGAACTGTACGAACTTATCGACAGAGACGGGTGAATTGTCTTTTTTGGTTTTCTTTTGTTAATAGCCTTTTAGTACCAAGGAAGTGATCAATGACCACCGCTATGGATCGTATTTCCATCGATACGATTGCGTCACTGTAATTGTAGCCGATATTGGTGAGTCAATTACTAAAATATCTGGTCATAACACGGATTTTAGTGGAGTGGACAAAGATGTGCGCCTCTATGCCCCCAATGTCAATGATCGAGATTTTAAACAATACTTTCCAGCTGTATGGGGTTTTTTTGTGCCGTTCATCCTTTAACACACATAGGCTTGACAATATTGCTTCGAAGTATAACCTAGTTAAAATTAAGGTTTTTTTTTTTTGTCAATAAGCCTCACTTAATTTCCATCCAAAGACAATTGGGGATGCCATTGTTTACGTATCTGGGCTGAAACACTTGAATTGGAGAAAAACTGATTGCAAATCCAATGACCCCATTGAAAACGTGGAAATGTCAGGACTTGACCAAGAGCGAGACAATGCCCGTACAGCTGTAACGTGTGCCTTAGAAATGATCAGAACAGTGGCTACTGCCAGTCCTCCGCCACACCCCACTTCCAATTTAGAACCTATCGCTGTGCGTGTAGGATGTGCCACAGGAACAATCCTTGGTGGGATAATCACCAGATTCAAGTAAGATTGGCATACCTTGCATCCAATTCACACCTTTGTCGACAGGTTTGCCTACGACATATTTGGAGAACCCGTGGAGTATGCAGAGATGCTCTCCAGTGTGGGCAACAAGCTCACATTGACTTTAGCCGAACAGACCCAAGAACTCACTCACGACCTGCTGACCCACGTCTCAGGTTCCAGGGGAGTAACACCGGGTGAAGCTGGGTGCCACTATTACTCTGTGCCATACGTGTAGGAAATGCCAGGTATTCAGAAAACCCACACATTTCATACAAGGAATTTAACTTCCTTCAGATGATAGATGCATGGAGGGATGGTTGGTGGGTATGTTTGTACTGCTATTTAAAAAAAAAAATTCTATTTAATATGTCTCCAATAATTCAAACACCCTTCTCATAATCACATCATTCCTGCCAGCAAACCCCTCAAATGTAAGTGGTCCGCCGTTTCGTTCCTCAATAAAATAAGCCATGGCACCATGAAGGTGAAGTGAAGTGGTCCCTGTCTGGTAGTCCCTGAATACAACTATGTACAAGTCGTAGGAGGAAAGCACTGTGCATTTGTGTTAATTGATAATGCAACTTGGGGGGTTGGGAAATACATCTTTCTGCAATGTATTCTGTGACTCGTTGCAGTGCACAAGTCACTGAATCAGAGGCTTTTCTTTTAGCTTCCATTGTGGAAGTTCCAATTCTGAAGTTTTTGAAGGAGTATTTCTTTAAACCGTTGGTTGCAAGCTCGTTTGTTGGGGTGTCAATGAAGTCGACATCATGCACAGTGTCATTAAGTAAGGTGTGTTCAGTGATCTGATGTCTTGTTACCCAAACGGGATACCTAGAAAAAAAAGGATAGGGAAATACATCAAGTTCTAATCTCCATTCTTTACCTTTCTCCCTATCACTAGGGATTGTGCTTGATGAGAGTAAGCAGCATGTGTCAACATACAATGCATACCTGCCACTATGTTAGTTACTGTATATTTATTATGTAAGACTGGGTTCTATGGCTCACAATGCTGCCTTCTTGTGGTTTCTATGAACAGGGAAGCCAATATCCTCCATTAACTCCAAGACTACCTTGAAAAGGCTTGGTTTCAAGGTACTCACTCAACTTGAACTTCCCGCACCCCCTCGTCTCTTCTGTCTTGCTATTATTATTATTTGTGTATTTACCATTGATGCACATCCGGCTTCTTTGACGCGTCTGAACAAAGCTGGTACCATATCGTCATCGTGGTGGTCCACGATGCCAAAAATGTTCAAGTCAGTTCTCGTGGTACCAATACTGTCCTTCAGCCTGTTGTGGTCCACCAAAAATAACTAAAATAAAAAAAAAGCGTGACCAACGAAGGGGCATTAAGGTAGTCAATACCCACGAGTCAGCGATCAACGATTCAAGTGGTACAACGTTTGTGAGCCTCGGAACACCCGCGGCTTCACATATTGCCCTCGTTTCGCTCCCCTGAGGAGTCAAAACCGCCGGCACAATGTCGATGCAGGAAACGTTGCCGTTTTGCACGAAGCACCAATTGAGAAGCTCCGTAGCCAAAAACGTAGAAACAGAGCTGTCCACGTCGGGCTCGGTATGACCAAGCACGTAAACCGTGGTGCTTTGTTTTATTGTTTGTTGTCGAGTGTGTGCGACAGCAACCAGCTTCTCAGCCTGAACAAGAAGATCTCGCGCATGCATGCACATCCCAACTGCGCCTTGTTGTTTGTTTTTCTATTATTTATTTTATTATGTGTGCGAACGAAAATGCCAATTATGCTGTAACAGCGCAGGTAAACGAAATCAAATTCATTTCGGCTTCCCGAAAAAAAAAATACGAAACTCGAGTGAGAAAACTACGAGCTTTTTTTGGAGGTGGGAATTCGTTGGGTTTTCGCCCTCATGGCTTCTGCCCTTTCTGGCATCCCTTGTGTTTCGTAGAGGTCGGCCAAGTTGGTGTAGCACAGTGCCATGTCCGGGTGGTTCTCCCCAAACACCGATTTGACCACTTCAGCAGCTGCGGGTAAAAAATGCATTTTGATGCATGCAGTTAGCCACACGTGTTCCGTTGTTTGTTTTGTTGTTGGTGGTGAGTATGTTTTGAGTACAGGACTTACCGTCGAGAAGGCTCTCTTCAGCATCAGAGAAGCTGTTGTGATTTAGACGGAGAACCCCGAGGTCATTTAAAGTTAGAGCAATTGCGGGGTGCGGGGGCCACTTGGGCGGCGGCTCTTTCCCGAAACTGAGGCTGCTGTAGGCCGCTGACAACACTGCGAGAGCTCGGATGTACATTTCCTGAATTTCTTCAAATGGTCTTGATTCTCTCTTCCAGGTTGTTAAAGGTCCGCGTTACAATGGTTCAATTTATAACCTGATACAGGTTAGCAATGCTATTCATAACTTCAGCAACATCGGGATGGTTGGATCCAAAATTCTTCTCATATATTGCAAGGGCCTGACTTGGAGTTAAAAATGAATTGCGTCATATGAATTTGCGCCGGCTCGGGGTGGAGACCAACCTGGAAATACATTGCCTCAGATTCTTCATAGGAACTTGTGTTTCCTGACGAAGCCAACAGGTCAGCCAGGTTACTCAATGATTGAGCTGTATCTGGGTGCTCATTACCAAGAGACTTCGTTCGAATTTCAAGTGCACGACGATATAATGGCTCCGCTTTTTCCTAGTAGTTGGAAAGTTCAATAACACCATGACGAATCGCATACAGGTTCATTGCGACGAACATGAAGGACGGCAATATCGTTACATGTGAGAGCTTGTACAATTTTACAATCTCATTTTTCGACTAAAAATGAACATACCAATTTCAGGTGCGGACTCTCCAAGGAGTTGTTCTTTGGTAGCAAGAGACTTAAAAATGGTGAGCAAAGCTATCATAAGAAGGGAAATTGAAACCAACCATTTGGAAAATCTGCAAGGCCTCATCATAGTATCCCAGATCAAGTTTACCAGCAGCAATTATGTTGAGTGTCTGTGCTACATTTATATGTATAGGTCCGAATAGTTTGCGCTCAATATGTAATGCTTTGGCAAGAAACTGTTCGCCTTCTGTGTATCTAAAACGAAGATGTAGAAAGTGAAAAATCGAAATGTTGTAACCTTCCAATAGAGATAAACAGTCCACCAATGTTACCCAAGGACTAGAGTTGACAGTCGGAAAAGGTGAGATAGATGTAAGATTACTTGAGCAGTATCAGGGTGATATGTGCCGTACACATTTTCCCTTATCTGCAGAGCTTTTTTATAAAGCGTTTCAGCAAGTAAACATTGCCCTCGGTCTTGATATAGACAAGCTGTACAAAGGTAAGTATCATACTTGGCTTCAAACAAGTGATTACCCAAAGAATTGTAGCTCTGGGCCAGATCGGGGTGCATTTTACCAAGAGTTTTTTCTCGGATTTGCAGGGCCTCATTGTACCTATATGGATGAGAGAGAGCCGAGCAGAAATTTTCATTACAGTGGTTCAGCTTCAATGTATTTGCCACGTAGTCTGTAAAGAATTGCTAGATTATTGAGTGCCTGCGCCAGATCTTCATGTGCCTCAGGGTGTGATTTGCGTATGTCAAGTGCTTGCAAGTAGAGTGGCTCAGACTCGGCAAATCTGTTTAAAAGAGTTACACTGGTATAGTTCCGGACTGTAACCTGCCAGCTTCCCTATAAAGAAAAGCCAAGTTCTCTAGCCTACCTGAGTTCATTTGTTAATGAGTTATTAAAGGGGAGAAAAAAAAAAAAGAAAACCAGCTAGAGAGGCCGAGTTTAATTCTGATGCATGCAAGTATTTAGCAAGTTGTAGTGCCCACATATGTAAAGTCTCTGCAGGTTTGAATCGGGACATCTCTGTTAAAAATTTTGCGATGACAGTGATTCTGTCACAATCCTACTTGAAACATAAGGGAAAAGAACAATATCGAAGGAGCCACTTTTTCACCCAAAGTGCTGCTTTCTAAAGATTGAACAACTTGTAACACTTTGTTGTCAATATCAATGTGATCTGCGCAGTCTCTCCAAAGAACAGTAAGTTCGAACCGCAGGTCATCTCCTGCGAGATGCTCCAGGAGCTGTACAAAAATTCAATAAACTCCATGAGGTAGGACAAAAGAACTTCGAGGTTTGATAGAACGAGGGCTAGATCTTGCCAATTGCCCAGCCGATGTAATGCAAATGGTAGTTCATCACAGACCCTTGAAGTAATGTTCGACTTTTTGGAGGATGAAAACCATAAATTTCCAAAATACGCAGCAATTGCACGTAGGCAATACGTTTGCCTGTCTCCTACAGAGGCATATGTGGCAATTGCAGCTTCTCGAACACAAGCATGAGTGCAAGTTAATAAGCCTGATAACTTCCCCCTCGAAATGAGACCTCTCATCATCAACATCACACGTGAAAGAGAAGCTTGGGGAATTCCAAGCAAATCACACAGTTCAGCCTCACGTAGGCCTTTCCTTGAAGAGACAATAAAGCACAGAACACCAGCGAGAATATTTTTATCTGCATATTCGTGCTCCATGCGCTTGAACATGAATGAAATAAGCTCTCTTGTGTTGTTGGCAGAAAGGTAGTAGGACACTTGATCATTGAGATTTTCGAAAGTACCTAATAAGTATCTTGGAATAGAGCAAGACTAACTGAAAATTTACCAGAGTATTTCAATTCCTATTATCGGTTTAACAGTATTGATAGAAGTAGGCACTTACTTCAAGAAGCAAAGTGGCGTACAAGGGGGTGGCCAGTTTCCGATGAAGACCTGTGGCAATCAGAGAGACCATTGACTCGGATATTGACTTCCCACACTCTGCCAATCGTCGTTGGAGGAAATCAACCCAATCAGAGACACCCAGATGTGGTACCTAGAGAAGTTAGAGGACGAAAGTTGTAACAAACCACTACCCCAACTGTCTTAAATCCCCTTTGCTTGGCAACCTCACTAACAGGGGATCCAGTATTAGCAGAAATTATCACAGTGACCAGGCTTGAACAGTAAATAATAGGAAAAAAAAAACTGCCGGAAGTACCTG
Organism: Pelomyxa schiedti; assembly: GCA_020536535.1. NCBI lineage: Eukaryota > Evosea > Pelobiontida > Pelomyxidae > Pelomyxa > Pelomyxa schiedti. The sequence continues at coordinate 76,044 of JAHLWZ010000790.1, forward strand.
GGAAACTGGGAAGGTAACCAACGGAGTTCGTGGCAATCATGTTTGTTTTCCATTTGGTCTAATCCTGAAAGAAGAAGAAGGACAGGTCCCCTTGTGCTGGCACGGAAGAGCATTACCTGGAACTGCAGGGAACATAAGTGTTGAGTATGTTTCAATAAGTTTCATTGAAACTAACTTCCATCGCCAGGTTACTGACTGATTTGTTTTGTAAGTCAATACATTCTTCTCCAAGGAAAAAGCTCAGCTGAGAAACGAGACTTGAAAGTAGACTGTTCAGATCAGTTCTTGATCCATTCAAGCCACAAAAATAGGCTATTTAAATTTAAACATTTAAAGAAGCGAGGAAAAGATACCTAAAGGGAGGACCTCAGGCACATCGCTAACAACTGTGGAAAAAAATGTAGAAAGCAGTGTACTCTTCCCTGAACCTGCCTCTCCTTCCACAAGAATAAGGGGAGAGAGATCAGCACTGCCTGATTCACTGCTAGACCTCGCCGTTTGGAACCCAGCAGAGTTAGCACTGAGAGAGTTCTTCAACGTTCTAAGAGTCGTCTCTAGGCCAACCACGATTTTGGATCTTGTTGAAACAAAAGCATCCTGCTCAAGCATATCCCGGGTAGCAGGGGTTAGAGTGCTCTCTGACTTAGAATGAAAATCCAGATTTTTATGGACTGATTACTTGGGAACTGGGAAATGAGGATATTGTGTAGTTCTCTGTGAATGATACTTGCAGCTTCCTCTGGGGAGCAGTACGAAAATACTGGAGCACCGCAACAACGAACTTCATCTTTTAGTTTCTGGAGTTTCTGTCCTTCCTCACTGTCACTTTGAAAGGTCATTCAATATTTTTCACAAAGCACACACGTTTCAAGGCACTCTTTAATTAAAAATAGAACTCCAGTAGGCACATGTCCGGCTTCAAAATTGAGTGCTGCATGTCTATAAAAGTTTGACTACAAATAGAAACATAACAGGATGCAAATACCTAACTTCCAGCTCAGTTACACTCCTGTCCTTGAACTTCGCTATCCATGGAAACTACAAAAAAAAAAAAAAAATTGCAAGGGGCCAGATACAAAATTTACCTGTTGCTCTGCAATGCTAAAGGTGCGAGCAAGAAGAGCGTCTTGAGGAGTCCCATTCACATATGACTGATGCCAGCCATACCTTTCACCAAGGAGACCTGGAAGAATCTTCAAAAGTAAACAGTTATGTGCTCTTACATACAGACGAAAAAAGGGAGACATTTGTCAACTATATAGTATTAAATTAGAGTTGTAAATTCTACAAAAAACAACTTTCATTGAGGCAAATCTGTAAGGTTTGTCCATCCTGAGACTGCTCGGTAGTCACACCCCACCTCAAATCAACCTTGAAACTGTAAGTAAATGAAAAAGTAAAAGTAGAAGCAGGTTCCTACTGGTGATATCGTCACGCCTCTATCCTCAAATTCTTCAGATAGTGAAGGGAAAACTCTTTTTCTAAGGGAAGAATAGTTATACAATAGAGGAGGAAAAAATGTTAAACATCAATATTTCGCGTTCAGACTGCATATCAAGGAATCTAGGTGTGTTTTACAAAGGACATTCAAATGAAACAAACACACGTGCTAGACAAAAAAACTCTTGCAGTCCGTTCCAAAGAAGCCTCACAAGAGGTGCTGGCTCTCATATCCAACCTAGTAGATGAATCAGCCCACCCAGATGTGCTTCCAGGAAGCAATGATCCAGCTGGATCATAAAAGTTAAGTACCAGACACAAAAAAACCAAAACCAAAAAGAGAGCGAGAACGCACTGGATGCAGGCAGTCCCAGAGACACCAAAGGGTCATCCCCGCCACCAGAACCTTGCAAGTTCCCAGAAGGCGAAAAAGACGAAGAAGACGCCATGGCTAACAGCCGCAGCTGCTCCTCGTGAGCCTTGCACTTGGCCTCATACTCCTCCTGCTCCGTTCTGGTCTGAGAACCATCGCGCGCGACGTCGCGCTCCTTGGCGCCTCGGTGCAACGACGATGCCGATGAAGACGAAGATGAAGATGAAGACAGCCGGTTGGAGATCGTGGATGGTCGGTTTTTCGGGTGCGGGTGTGGTTGCGTGTTCGCGCCGCTGCTGGTAGAATTAAGTGCCGATCTCGTTAGGAATTTCCGGGCCGCGAGACCGCCGGTCGACTTTCGGGCTGTTTGTTTGGTTCGCGCCATCTGTTTAATCAACAATCTGGGAAATAATCGGAAAATACTGGCTCGCTTAAAAAGGGCCCCCGTTGCCTTTTTCGCGTTTCGGAATGCGTGCTCAACAGACTCAGTCCTGAGGCTCTTGGACTCACAAAATTTGGCACAGGTCTACCCCTTTCGTTGTAACGGCCACTGGTATTCAGATTGGATTTCTCCTTCCTCTTAGGTACTGTTGAAGCATTCCATCTTCTTGATTCCGAATGGGAACCGAGTACGTGCTTACTGCGCATGGGTGGAGATATTCACTCAGGGTAGAGGGAGATCTGATCCCAGTGCTGCATCACTTCAGTTGACAAAAACGAAACCCAAACATCAAACATTTAGAAAAACAAAACAAAAAAAAGCATTCAAAACTTCGATGAGTGCACCCCCAGTGCCCAGTCGCGGCCGACGTACGTACCTACAAGATCTCCGCCTTTTCTTTGTGTTCGTGAGTCGTTTGCTTGGCGTTTCTTCTCCACACTGTCTTGGGAGCGACAAAAAAATAATATTTATACTGTATGCATCTGTTTTTTTTTTTTATAACCCTTAACAAGCTGCTCCTCCGGCGCCGCCTAGTGGGTCACGTCCTCCTCCACCTCCTCCAAGAGGTATTTCAGTATTCTTTTAGCTACTTAAAAGATTTATTTTATTTACTTAAAGAAAAGATGATTTACATTGTTAGAAGCGTTAGGGGAAATTAATTTTGTTGGTGTTGGGAGGAGATGCCACAATTCATTCTCTCACTCATTGTAGAAGATGATCAAGAAGGAGATATGGAGCGTGAAGGGCGGTGGAGCTTTCATCCAATATCCGACTTCCCCCCTCCCCCGTCATTCAATGTAGCACACAAAGAGTATAGTGGAGGCGGAGGCCCTGCAATTCCTGCACGGCAGCCGTCATCGCAACCACACTCTCAAAAGCCAGCACCACCTGGCACCAAGCCACCGCCACCACCCACTGCAAGCAAACCACCCCCTCCATCAAGCAAACCACCACCTCCCCCATCTGGAAACAAACCCCCGCCGCCACCACAACGTGAATCCTCTGAAGAAAGAGTTCCTCCTCCACCCCCACGCAACAACACAACTCAGGAAGCGCAGGACCCTCCTCCTCGTCCTCCCAGGGACAATGGACAAGCTCCCCCCAAACCCCCGCGGTCAGACAATGCCACTACAAATGGCAGTGGTTCCAACGGAAGACCGCCGCCGCCTCCAACAAGGCCTAGTGGTCCTAGTACAAATAAGCCGGCCCCACCTCCACCACCCAGAAATAGCTAAACTGTAGGAGCCCCACATACCCCCCCACAAATATCAACCTAACCAGACACCACCACACTTTTCTCTGGCTTGTTTTTTTTTTTCCAATTCCAAAATAAAATACCAAGACTTGTTAACTTTATTGGCTCTTTTGTGTTACAATTCTTCAGAGGAATTTCCTGGTTGCAGAGGTTCATGTGTTTCTTGTTGGATTGAACTTGTGGTGTTGTGTTGTTCAGTCCGTGAATTTGTGTGTGTTGATGTGGTTGTTGTTCGGGCTGACAGGGGAGCAGCAGCATGCCTCGAAGGGAGAGGTGCTTTTCTGGGAAGAGGCATTGTGGCACTGAGGTTGTAGTGGTGTGTGACATGTACAACCTTTTCTGTTGTCATAGTGTGGGAGCTCAGGCCGGAAGCGAGTGCTGACGGGAGCGGTGTGTGACGGGCGTGTGTTATTAGCTGTATCTCTCGGTTGCGGGATGAAACTTCCCGGGTGAGAACTACATTTTGGGCTTCAAGCTCTTTTTTGGTAGCCTCCAGGGTGCACACTTTTTTATACAGTGCATCTCTCTTTTTCATGTCAGATAATTCAAGAGTGGAGAGGGAAGAGGGATGTACATCTCTCATAAGACGATTTAGATCTAGGGTAGCCTTGGTAGGGCGAGTGGTTTTCGTCTCAATATCTTTGAGTTGCCTGGCAGTGAATCAATGTACTTCCGCAGGTTAATTGATGTTGGCATACCTATGTAAATTCACTTTGTCGATTTCGAGTTCTCTATTTCTATGCTCTAGATCTTGCACCCGCGCGAACAGTTTATCAAGTTGCGCCTTGTAGCTAAAGCTTGTGAGAGCGGTACAAGATTGATATTACCAACGCTTTCTCCAAAAATGTGGCTTCAAAGGGGGAAGCTGGATGCTTATTGAGAGTGACACGTGAAGACTCCAAATTTGATGCAAAATGAGGGGAAGGCTGGTCCTATCATGTCCATTAGACAGATACAAGAGGTTGTGAGTATTATTAGTAGGTATAAAAGGGCAACGCACAGCAAAGGACTTGCTTTTTAAACCCAGAGACTGAGAGTGGGGTAAAAATCAGTGACTAAGGGAAAAAAATAACAAAAGGAATTTGTACCTGGTCAGTGCTCAGTGGCGTTTTGATTCTATGAATATCAAGTTGAGCCTGCAGTTTCCTTGTGTTTTTTTCAAGAGGAATAAGCCACTATTTATGTGGTATTATTTTTTCCTTACAAGGCTCGTGTGTGGCTTTGAGCAAGTTGCTTTTTCAAGTCCTCGTTCTCTTTTCGTAGAGTTTCCCTAGTGCCATTTAAGATTGTTTTCACTTTTCTTTAATAAAGTTGTCAAAGGCAACAGTCAGTGGCCTGCCAACTACGAAACGCAAAAAATTTCCACTCACATTGCCATTCCACCACCTGCGTTCTCGTTAGCGTCCGTAGATCCAGACCCCGACATTTTGATGGGTTTTGTTTCTGTTTTCTTTGGAATTACCGTAAAAGCGAGGTTTGAAACAACCGTGGCAATCAAATTTGGCAGATCTACAACTGGTTGTACTTTTTTTTTATTTGTATGGTTTGGTGGGCTTTGTGATTTCTCTGAGTGGGTTCTTCTTGTTTCTTTAGCGGGATTCTTTTCTGACTTTGGGTGGTTTGATTGGCTTTCCAGTTGTTGTCACTTTGGGTTTTTTGCTTTTGGGACCCCCTCCTTTCTTGGTTACAAACTCACGCCATGAGGCCACTCTTTCACTTCGACGTTCTTCCCACTGTATTTCAGTAGAAACGTGAGTGACTATTCTAGTAGTTATTGTGTGGTTCGTCTACCTTTTTTTCCTGTTCTTCTTGCTGTTTTATCTGCTCCTGTAGTTTCTGTCTTTCCTCTTTTACCCGCTTGTCGTTCGCACGTTGCATTTCGTCGGCCTTCTGTAGTCTCGCTTCAATGTCAATGATCATTGCATGTGTTTCACGTCGAAGGTCATAAAGGTAGGCCTCCTCATTTTCTGGGGTTCTTTCAAGGCCTTGTGACTTCCAATCTGCATTGACCTATTACGGAATCAGATGGAGGTGTTTTCCAATAATATTTCCTCACCTTTTCGCGGGATTTCTCCGTAACCTCAATAAACGGGAGTCTTTGAGTGGGATTTTCACAGATTTTTATAGCCTTGCTCAGAGCTTTTAAGGGTAAAAGATCAAGGTTGTCCGAGACAGTCTGTCAGTCAGTAACAGAATGTGAGGAGGGGGGGTGGGTGTGTGGATGTGGCCGGGAGGGAAATTATACTTATATAATTATAAAGAAGTAAGGTTTAATAGACCCCATGTCCCAGTTTTATAGAAACACTACACTTGAAGTTGGAATAGGCGTACCGGCAATTGCTTCACCACTTCGAGGGTGGGCACATTTGTCAGGGTGTACAATCAAAGTAAGCTACAAAAGGAGAAAAGTAAGTTTTTTTGGGGGGGAAGTTACGAAAAAAGAAGAAGAAGAAAAAAAAAAAAAAAACCCCACAATTTCACAAGCTAAATCTCTCACGCGCATACGCGCGTTCACACACACACACACACGTGCATACCCTCTTGTAGTGGGACCTAATTTCGTTGAGGGCCATCTCCGGGGTGCTCTCCAGCTGGTCGTACGGGTTCTTGAAGAAAAGTATCTTCCTGATGAGCTTGTCCGTCTCCTCCGCGGTCCTCTTGGCGTGGTGCACCCCCGCGCTCCCCCCGTCGCCGCCCTCGCCCTCGCCCTCGCCCCCGCCCCCGCCCCCCATCGACTCCCTCACCGCCGCCATCGCCTCCGCCACGACGTCGATCCCGCCCCCGGCTCCCGCCGCTGCGGCGTCCTCCGGGGGGGCCGCCGCCGAGTCCGCTGTTTCGGCTGGTGCCGCCGCCGCCGACGACGACGACGACGACGTGGTAGTGCTCGTGGATGTGGTTGTTGTGCTGGTTGCGGTCGATGACGCCGCTGGGTCGTCGCCCACTGGGCCCCCCGTCGGTGCACTCGACTTGGAGGTCGAGGAAGAGGTTGTGGTGCTGCTGGATGACGTTGTGGTGCTGCATGCGGTGGTCGTCGCCGCCGAGGTCGACGACGCCGATGACGTGGAGAAGTCATCCGCAGGGGACGGAGACGCCGACGAAGAGGATGTCGTTGTGGTGTTGGACATGCGAGGGTGTTGGTTTTTGGTTTTGTTTGAGGTCAGATCTACTATCTCTTGGCCTGAGCCTCCGTAAGGCCTTCGCCTTCACGCGACAGTTTTCTTTTCTTCCGTAATCGACATGGTTTATGGAGGTAATTGGATGATGGTCATTCGACTGGTTGGAGTCACGTCGAGTTGTTCCAGAAGAATAGAAAGATTGGAAGTGTTCTATCCAGAGCAATAGCAGGGAGGCAGCATTACCCGGACGTGTGTACTCGAAAAGAAATTGGAAAGGGAAAGCTCAAAAGTTTAATAAATAAATAAATAAATAAATAAAAAGTAAAAGGAGAGATAGAGATCCACACTGTCATACTATATCTTTAAGATGCTACAGCAATGCCAAGTGAACTCAACAGCTCCAACCTTTCCTGCAGTTCCACCACAAGGAGTTTCACGCATTCTGTGGAGCACTACGGATGCCCAGACTCATTCTCATCTGCGATCCAGTGCCGCTCTCTCTAAGGAAAAACGTTGCCACATTCCATCAGATAACGCCACCGGCAATGTGGCAGAGATTCATACAATGGAGCCGCTGATTTCAGTCGCAGAGGCAGAGCACATGACAGACCCTCCACATGCCATAAGGTTCATGACTGGTCGCGGCGAAGTGGCGCGCTCTGTATCAGAAATGAGTATGCAGCGGGCCTGTGAAGTCATATTTAGCGAGAATGACCAAGAAAGAGAAGCCATGATAGACGCTGTTGTGGGTACTGTGCCTCCAGTTTCCTTACACCTAACTCACTCCACATCGGGTCCAGAAAGATTGGTGGTTCCTTATCAAAACATGACGTGTGTTCCACTGTGGAGACATCTCAACACTAACGCTGAGACTTAGGCTTGTCATTTCAGATGTGCAAGGCGAACCCGCTATTGCCTGGGATGCCCCGCCTGGGACTTTGCCGACACACAAAGAGGAGTGAGCCACTGGCCGCTTTCTTTCTCACGACGTTTATTTATCCATTGCCGACTGTTTCCGAGAAGCGATCCTTGGTTTTTTGTCCCCCAGCTCAACCAAACAAAAACAGAGACAAAAACCAAAACAAACTCATTTACGCGTGCTACTGTACACACACCATGAGCGCCCCACCCCCCGAGACCACGCAGCAGGTGGTGCGGAGGCACCACAACAACAAGAACATGGTGCCTGCTGTGTCTTCCATATTCACGAGCATCACACCCCCCAACGGAGACCCAGGCGACTCTCCCCCGGTGTGTTCTGTGTGCGTTTTACCTCTTGCCTTTTCTACCCACCCCCACAACGTCGTTTGCTTCCTGTGAGCCTACGTTTGGCTTGCTTCATTTTTCGTGTCTTGTGTTGCTGGGCTGGGCTGTTTGTCTGACATTAGCCTCGTTGTTCTTGTTGTCAGGCTGCAAATGCTTGTGCTTTTTGCGGAAAGGAGTTACGCCCCGAGGATCCTAAAGTCGAAATCCTAAAGAAAGGTACGTATGGCTGTTTCGTGTTTCAAGAGTAAATTGGAAATTCAAAGCCTCTAGCTAGTTTATTTGTTTTTTTTTTTTTTTTTTTAACCGTTCTGTTCTGATACAGCCTACCACAAAACCTGCTGGCTTGGGGCCTTGTTCAGCGGTCAAGGGGCTGCCCCTAAAGTAAGCCCCAGGACACAATCCATGGCTGTAATTACCACACCATCCGCAACCCAAGTTCCACGTGCCCCATCACCCAGAAACAATGGCAGTGCCAATACCGGTGCTGCAGCAGCAGCGACCAGTGCCGAACCGGCTGCCTCAGAACCCACACCACCCCTGCCAACAACCCCATACCCAACGCCACCGCCGCCTCCTCCCCCGCCTACTACACCACCTCCTGCTCCGCCTGCTTCGAATCCTGCACCACCCACTGGAACAACTGCAACAGCTTCTGCTAATCCAGTAAGCACCTCGGCGGAAGTGAGAGAGGAGGCCAGAGTTCGAGCGGGTACACTTGCCACGCTTTTGGGTTCTGGGTATATACTTCGTAGGAATAACGCTCGTTATTTGCAGAGGAACGGACTAAAGAGGGCATATTTTCCAACATTTTCAAGAAGTCTAAGGAACCTATGAGTCTGGAACAGAAAGCGGTCCTTGAACGCTCGTTCAAAAAATCGTTTGTTGATGTAGATAAGATAACACTCGAAGGTTATTGAGCTTGTACTATCTCTACTTACGTTACTTATCCAGACAACCCAATTGGAGAAGGGGCAAGTGGCCTTGTGTATAGAGCGGTATATAAAGAAAAGCTAGTGGCAGTAAAAATGTTGAAATACGTTGATAGTATGACCCAAGAGCAGAGAGACGAGTTTGTCAGAGAAGTCATGCTACTAAAGAAAATCAAGAACCCTCATATTGTGTATGCAAACTTGCTCTCTGCACAGCATGTCTAACTTACAACACCTCATAGGAGGTTCGTTGGTGTCGTCTTGACTGATGCAAAGGTCGTATTTGTCAATATTTTTATCCTTCAAACAAACTGTTGTCCAGTTGTGGCTAGTGACAGAGTTCATTCCCGGAGGCTCTCTGACAAAACTTTTGCGCAAAGGCCCTCTGCCTCTTTCCTTAAAGATCAAAATTGGATATGACATTGCTTCCGGGATGCAAACACTTCATCAGACTCATATCATTCATCGATATCCTTTTTATAACTTCTCCTACTGCTGATAACACCCTCAAACAAAGTTTTCCTTTACTTATAATAGGGACTTGAAAAGCGATAACTTGGTTTGTAGCCATTGTGCCAGACATTTTCAGGGTAACACTTTATTAGCTAGTTGCTTCCACTGAGGTCGATGCCCCAACTACTGTGAAACTGACCGATTTTGGGGTTTGGAACAACAATTCACCCCAATATTCTCTCACAACATTTGAAGACTGGTAGAATAATCAAAGACAATGCCGTGAGAGCATACACAAAAGGTTCTTGTTGTTACTTAAGTTTCCATGATTGATTTGCTTCATAGGAATTGGGACACCAATATGTAAACATCACTTTTTTATTTTCTTTCTTCCCAATCCCAATAGACATGGCACCTGAAATTCTCCAAGGGCAAAAATATAATCAAAGTGCCGATATGTTTAGGTATTTGTTTCTCCAACTCCCCTTATGAGTTGTCTCAAAAAACCAGTTTTGGTGTTCTAATGTGGGAAATCCTGGCCCAAGTGGAGCCGTACCATGAGTTTGAAAAGGCTTGGCATGTATCCACTTTTGTTGTATCAGGAAAGCGGCTGGAAATACCCGAGACTCCATTGCCGGAACTATCTGCTCTCATTACGGAGTGTTGGGCGCACACACCATCGGAAAGACCCTCTTTTGTGAAGGTATAAAGTACCCTACCCATCTTTCACATGCATTCAACACTATTCAGGTGGCTGCCAGCCTTCACACCATTCTCAAGGCAGCAAAGAAAACCGGCTTGTAACACTTAAATGATGATAATTTTAGCACAATAAGTGCCCGTGGTAAAACGAGGAATACAAACATAAACTGATGAAACTCATTTCTATTTTTTTCCCTTCAGAGTACACACAGGGTAATTCTTTTCTTCTGGTCGGTCTCAGTGGCCCCCATTTTTAGTGCACGATTCTTGTACGTCGGTCAACATTCTATCCACTTCCTTCTCCATTTCCCTTATGGCTTCTGCCTTTTCTTTCCTGCTTCTATTTAGTACTGCCTGTTCCTGTGTGAGTAACCTCGCCTCTTCTTCTAATAGCCTCAGTTCCTCCTTTTTCACGGCGGCCTTCCTTTCTACTTCTCGGTTCTTTACCGTTTCTCTCATCGCCACTTCTCTCGCCCTGAATGCTATCATTTCCCTTTCCCTTAACCTGTCTTCCCTCTCCCTTTCTCTTTCTCTCTCACCTCTCCTTTCTTCCATTTCCATCTGGCACCTGCTTTGTGTCTTGTTCTTGTACATAGAACTTGCATTGCGTAAGCATTCAATTTACAGTACAGAACAGAAACCCACCTGTCGTGAGTAGCGCGTTGTTTGGAGTGGGATTCTCGCTGCTGTTCCATGTATTGGTGCCCCCGTGATTCATAATCGTGACGGTTACCAACATTGGACCTAAATTAAGTTATTTTTTTTCTTGAGTTTCACAGAGTGAATACCGGGCTCTTGCAAGGTCCTGCGAAAGAAGTGCAGAACTGGGATCATGTGATGTACATGACCTACTAATTGATTCTTCTGCCTCCTTTAGAACCTGACATAATTGTAAACAATGGCTAAGTGTAGCTTTTGAAATATGGAAACCAACCTGTTGTGCCTTTTCGAAGCTGCTTTGTGATGCTAAGGTTGAGGCAGATTTCAGGGCCTCAGTAACTGCAATACGATTTCTTTGTTTGTCTACTTCTGGGTGTGGCGTCTGCTTAATTGGGAGGTCTGCTCGACTGTATTTTAGAGACAATTAGTTGAGTGTTCAAAAGTGGAGAGAATGGTACTTGAGGCATAAGGTAGTAGTACAATTTTGCACAGTCTCCGTCACTGGAATGAAATATTCTAGAGTTCCACACAGAATTGAGCTAGTGGGAGTTGTTGGAATTACATTTGGTGGGGTTTCAGCGGAAGTTGACGAAGTCGTAGTATTGGTGCTAGGACTTCCAATAACTGCCGGTAAATGCAAATAGAACGGGATATCCTTTGTTTCATCACTGAACATATCGGGAATTATTATAGAAAGAGTAGTTGCTGTTTCTGTGGAATTCCTGTCAGAAGACAAAGAAAACTTACAAACCTACCTCTGAAAAGGGAATATTCCGTCAAGACTTCCCCAATGGCGGCACCATTAACTGCCGAAAGCGTGACTTTTACCTTCGTTGCATACAAACTCAATATTCCACCCAAGCAATTGCCAAATGCTTCTCCCACCTTGGTTTCAAGTGAGGAATAGCGGAGAAGATGGAGGAGAACCTTATCAACACCGTCAATGAAGTAAAACATGCCATTTCCTGTCTAAAGAGCATTAAATCATTTCATATGAAGATAGGGAACCTTAGCAACAGCGTTCAAGGCAGTTGCTTTTAATTGATTAATAACGAACTGGGGAAAAAAGTTTTAACATACCATCATGGTCGGCACCAAAACCAAAAGTATATAAAGTGTATGAATCTACAGTGCTTGACATGAGGTTTTTAGACATTGCAGGTAAGTTGGAATTTCCATCTCGCCCTGGGAGATTGAAGACATTAAAAATGGAGGAAACTTAATCTTATACCGTCAGTTAAAAGAAGAATAGAGGAGGTAGAATTTTTCTGTTTGCGTGCTTGAAGAATATCAACTGCTGTCTGAAGTCCTGACATGATGTCTTTCGAGGATCAGAACAAAGTTATTCTTGTTGCTACATACATGTACCACCAAACGCCGCAATGCTGCTGATAGTTGACTGGAGTTGTTGTTTATTTGCCTCATTTCTGTAAACGTTGGTGCCCGATTCTCAATTAGAGAAGCTACTTACAAACACTTCAATGAAGAGAGTCGCGTTGCCGTCGTGTTAAACGTGACAATGGCCAACCTATCGGCGCTATTCAATTGTGAAACAACGAACTCCAGTGTCTTCTTCACCATGGCGAGTTTTTGGCCTCGCATTGATCCAGAGATATCAATCTTTGGGAACATCATAAGTGGAACATGTTATAGCAGAGAGGAGGTGGTGAGTGGCATTGTTTGGTAGACTGTACCACAGCAACGATGTCGGCACCTGGGCGCGGGCCCTGCTCAGAGACAGGTGCTTTGAGGTGGACAATAGAAAAAATCTTCGAGGCACAGCACGGGACTGTCTCGAACTCTGGTATGATTTGTATGGTCATTGCTTCTGGAACTGTGTAATATTGGTTTTAAGAAAGGACGTAATGTGATCACTTGGAAGAGAACTGGAAGTTGTAGACTCCATCGGTGTTGCAATGGGGAGAACCATGGTTGCAATAGGTAAGGGATCATCATCCCCTATTGCTTGATTTTCATCTCCAAGGAACTCTCTTGTCTTCTGGTTAAGGTTAGATTTTACTCAATTAGAATCCACACATTATCTCTTTCACGTTGGGTCCTTATCACTTTATTGTGATGTCTCGCCTCTGATTGCCTGCGAGTAGCCTGCTCTTCTACTAGAGGCCTTGCTACAGCTGCTGTCTCTTCAGTAGTCTGTCTGTGTTTCTTTTGTGGCACCCACCGGTTCAGTTTGTTTACAGTATTGAGGTAGTACATACACTCACTGACGGTCTTTGTTGCTCTGGTGGTAAATGTCTGGAGATGGGGTTACATGGTTAACAAACATTGAAAGCATAATCTCGCATTCACATGCCTGCACAGAGGACAAGTAAGTACGCCTACCGAGCTAGCATTTTTAATGCAAGTGTACTACACGGTACCCAAAGGAAAAAGAAAAAAAAACATAAGTTGAACCAAAGGAAAAAAAGAGAAAGACATGGAATTTGTGACCACAATCAGTAACAAAGAGTGCCTTCCCAACTTCCATTGGATCCTTATGAAGTCAAACAAAAAAAAAGAAAAAAAAAAAAGAAAGAAAAAAGAAAAAGGAAAAAAAAAACCACCAGACAAATAGGACATTCTTCTGTTTGTTGCGTTACGTCCGACATTACTTCCTCTACACAACTCAATTAACCGCCAGATGAGACGCGGTTCCAATCACAGAAGTGGACGATTTTTTTCTAGATCCAGAGAATGAAAATTAATGGTGCCTTTTCCTGGCCCCCTATTGTTGCCCCAACTAGATCAGGGATGTCGATGTGCTCGAAAGCAAAAAAGCCCTTTTTCAATACCATTACAGTGGGGACAATGAGGGTAGAACCCCTGGTATTTGTATTCTACCCTCAGAACAAGGAGGTGGCCTGGAGCATCCTCCTCTTGGCCTCCACTTGTGCAGATTCAGGCGATCCCGTGGGCAGCGTCGCCGCCCACGCCGAGTAGAAAGACTCCAGTGCCCTGCGCTGCTTGTGCACGTCCCGGTGCGCCTCGTCCTTGAACACGGCGCGGTTCACCGCGAGTGCCTCGCTGAAGAGCCCCTCGGCCTCGCTGAAGCGCGACGAAAGCTGGCACAGAACAGCCATGTCGTTGAGAGTGAGTGCAACTGTGTGTGTGTGTGTGTGTGGGGGGGGGGGGGGGGGGGGGGGGGGGGGTTGTCAAAGTCAGTGCGTGATCATGTTGATGTTTTGTGTGTTTTGCGGGAAAACGTACCGTCTGGGTGGGTTTTTCCGAGTGTGGCGTGTAGGATTTTAAGCGCCCTCTGGTATATAGGCATTATCTCTTCGAATGGCTTGTGTTGTCGCTGTGCCACGTTTGCCATGAGATTTAGTGTCGAGGCCACATCTGTGTTTTTTTTTTTTTTTTGGGTGAAATTTAGGTGAGGGTGTTGGCTTGAATGACTTACTGCAGTGGTTCTCCCCAAATAAGGACAACAAAGTATCCAAGGATTCCCTATACATCAACTCAGCTGCCTTGAAATCTCCAAGCTCCGCTTTGAGTTCAGCTAGGTTGTTCATTGATTGAGCGGTATCTGGGTGTTTCACTCCAAATGCCTGTTGGCGAAAGTATGCAAATCGAAGGAGCGGCTAGAGGAACTACCTTAGTCCTTATCGCCAAAGCTCGTTCGTACAAGGGCTGTGCCTCAGATCGTCTGTCCTGCCTGGAGAATAGCACTGCATAATCGTTGAGTGTAAGAGCAATATCCTTTGTTGATAATTAACAAAGTGCGGGAGGTTGATTGGCAATGGGGGATATAATTTACAGGGTGGTCTGAGCCAAGAAGTTGCTCTTTTATCTGAAGGGATTTCTTAAAGAACTCTTCTGCTTGGTCGTACTGTCCTTTTTCCATACAATTCCCAGCCATTTCATTTAAAACGCGGGCAACATCTGGATGCAGGGTACCAAACCTTTTGTAAAGGATACTGATGAAAAGGAACAAGGGAATAAATAAAGGGACATACAGATACTCGTAGATATCCAGTGCCCTTGTCAGGAGAATCTCTTAATTATGTTAATATGGGGTGAGATGTACTCTGAGGTACCGGCATCATCATAGCGACTCATATCAATGAGTAAACTTGCTAGGTTGCTAAGAGTCATTGCCACATCAGGGTGCTTGGGTCTATTTTTCAGAATGTTGTTGAGGCTCCACTTTTGAGAATATATCTGCAAACCCATGTGAGGCCTCTCTTATTTGAAGGGCTTTGCGGAAGTTGGACTCGGCCAGTAAGTCGTTGTTGAGATCTTGGTAAAGACACCCTAAACTGTTATAACTGTGCCCGACTTCTGGATGATTATACCCAAATTTCTTTCTCCGTTACAGATGATAAGGTGGAATTCAACTGTACCTTTTCTCGTATTTTCAATGCGCGCAGATACAGAGGTTCTGCTTCTGTGTATCTGCCCAACTTGCGGTATACAATTGCCAAACTGACACAGTGTCAAACTGACAAGTATACTACCTGTAACCATACTTATTTAAAGACAAAGCAAGCTCCGAGCTTTCAAGCCCCAAATTTTTTTCTTGTATTTCTATTGCCTTGTGATAATAAGGTATTGCTGCCTTGAAGTTTCCTGCCAAACGATGGACATAACCAAGATTTCCACTAAAGGGATGAGAATAAGGCACAAGAAAAAGGAAAAATACCATATTTCTCCCAGTTGTACTGCCAACGTACTGCTGTGCTGAGCAATGTCATACGCATTAGAATAGCATGTGATGGCCCAGTTGTACTTTCCAAGTTCCTGGAAGTATCAAACTGAAGATAGGCAAATGCCTAGGAGCCACACTTGTAAGACTTTCCCAGATTTTATGTAAAGATCAACTTGTGAGACACTGTTAGGGTTTTCAGCAATATAACGAGATAAGTCAGAGACCAGGTTGTTGTCAGTAGGTGACTTTGCCACTATCTGACAAGCATTAAAACTATGGCCTCACCAAGACTAGGGATAAAATACATGCCTCTCGCCAATACAAGAATAAATCAAATTTGGTTTCTGGTGATGCCAACTCAAGGAAGGTTTTGGGGGAAGTGACAAATGAGGCAAGGTGGGCAGACTCACCCTCCACATAATATTGGTATGAGAGCTCTTGTGTTTGTCTGAAATTAGTTAGTGAGACAGGAGAGACGAAAGAAACCTTGGGGAGGTTGTGCAGCTGGAAAAGTATTCAATTAAAATGTGATGGGCTTGACGTTCTTGATTACTTGAATGCAAATAACGTTCACGGACAGCATCCCGCACATACTCATGGGAAAATGACACAAGACCCGCGTGCACAAAAAAGAGCTCCTTTGGAAGCATCAGATCAAGAATTATTGTGGTCTTCTTACCTTTAGAGAGAGAAGCACTGTTGACCAGAGAGCCTGAGAAATGGCACAAATTTCAAGTATCTCCTGGTCATATAAACCACGGCGAGAAACATAAATTGACGACAACACGTTGCCAAGGGTGCCACTAAGTTGGGGTTACCCAAGATAACACAGTGAGGGGGAAATGCGATTGTGGTCCAAGATCAGACTCCACTCGTGTAAATACATGGCCAAAGAGACTAGAGAGAGATGTGCTTGAGAGACAAGTAGCTATTCTGTTACTCAGTTCTTCATAAACCTGGACGATGTGAGTTACCAAGTCAAATGAAGTACTCTTCACTCAACTCCAAAGGAATGGAGTTCATCTAAAAGAGTTTTGAGGAATAATGGCATTTGACATTGCTTGGTGTCCTGAATCATTTGTAACTGGGAGCTGGCAAGAGATTTCCCATATTGGTTCAAAATACTGGTGATACATATCTCAGAAGAGGACTCGTAAGGATACCTAACTACCTCTGGGCCATACAAGCAATGTCTAACCGGGATAAGGGCTCAACTTGCATAACCGACCATAGTCGTGATCTAGCCACCTCAACAGAATGAGATGGTCTGCTTGATAGAATAACTTGCACTCGAGGTGGAAACTGGGGTGGCAGCCAATCTTGTGGCCAGGTTAATTGTGAAGAGAGATTGCTGGTACTTACTGAGTTCTTGTGTGCTTTCATCTTTTAGTTGGTCAATAGCATCTATTATAAGAACAAGTCCTGTTTTACTTCCAGCCTCAGCCAGCCAATTGGGGAATTCTTCAATTAGTTTGTGTTTGTCGGTTGGAATATCCCTAATACATATTAGAGCCGTTTCAGGAGGTGTAAATCACACCTGGAAAACTTATACAGCAAGGAAATTTCGCACATCAGGCGATGCAACATGGAGTTGAGACTTGTGCTGGAAGAAGTACACCCCACATAGTGAGTAATAACCTTGAATCTGTGGGAAAAAAAAGTATGGAGGTGAAAATTTGGGCTATACCACTTGATCGGGGTGAGATTGTTCATATTGGGCTGCGAAGTTTGCAAGAAGGGCACTTTTCCCTTGGGAAAAATTCAGAAAGTAACTCGAGAGACGTATGTATACCAGTGCCAGATTCTCCTGCAACTACTATCGGACATGGATGCCCAGTCCCACTTGAAATTGAACTTGAAGTCTGCAGTATCAAGGATTGGATTGTAGATTCCCTCCCAACGTAGATTCGAGTCCTTGAAACTTGAAAAGCATCGTGAGCTTCCTTTTCAATCTCCTGTGGTGTGGGAATTGTTTCTTCAGGAAAATCTCTATGATGCTCTTTACAAAGAGGAGATGAGCAGGAAGGTGCCTTACTTATCTAGAAGTTGTTGCAAAGCAGACTTTATGGTCATAGCCGCTTCTTCAGGAGTTCTATACTCATGGACTGCAGAAAATTTCCTGCAATGAATCAGTTGTCGTTAAGCAAGTCGAGATATTTTCCTGATTTCCTCTTTTAAAGAAGAGAGCCTACTGCGTGAGTGATCACTTTCTGATTCAAAAACACTTCCTCGTTTCTTCGAGTAAGATTCATCGCGGAACAAAAATACAGCATGATTAGATTCTGAAGGAGCATTCAAAACTGAAAAGAAATTAGGTAGGTAAGAGGGGCTGGTTTTCTCACAAGAGTGTCGTATTTCAAGCTCTGTCACAGATGACAAAGGATAACTACTTACCCAGGGGAAGTCTACAGAGGCACGATCAAAAGTCTTCTTCAGAAGGATGTCTGAGGAAAGTTTTACTTATGCAATGGGAAATTGACAACATTCCTGGGGCGCCTGGAGGTTGGTGCCAACCATAACGTTCTCCAAGAAGGCACACAAACCATGGTCTGCATTTGTCCACTGTTTTTTTTTTATTTTTATAGAATTGTTCCTCTTAAAACAATGAGAAGTACCTTCTTGTAAACACAGGCAAAGCGTATTCCCTTCAGAGGATTGCTCAGACTAGGAATAAATGAATTGCATGGCAAAAAGGATTCAAATACAGTGATTCCCCAACGCAAATCGATCTCACTGATGAAAACACCACGCTTCAAATAAATACTTCTCAACTCAGGCATGACCTGCATTCCATTATTACGTCCCCTTCCCAACTGGAGGATTACCTTCTTTATAATAAGCTCTCTTTCATCATTCATATCACGGAAAGTGGAGGAAAAAAATATTCTCACAGCTCTATTTCTTTGTCTCAGTTGCCGTTTAGAACGCACAATGCGATGATAGGGCACCAATTCATCGGCATCAATAGAGGAAATACTTGGCTTATAGGAAGAACATGATGATGGCATAATCAACCTACCTCATAGTCAATAATAAGAGGGCCCAACGTTTAACTCAACTGAGAAAAACTTAGGGAAGGTGGAGGGCTGAATGCATCCATGATGCTGTATTGCTCATTGATGAAGGATGAACGAGAGGTTTCCCACTCACACTCAATAGCAGCAACATCAACGGACTTGTGGTCATATATTGATGGGGCAGAATCTCGGCTTTCCGGAATAGATTCAGATGCTGCTGTTGAATTTGAGGCTACCCAATTATTCCACACAGAAGCCAGTGTGCCTGAAGATACAGGGGAAGGCAACTCCGCATTCAAATTAATTGTTGGAGCCGCGTTTTGGGGAGCCAATTGAGCAGTGGATAGACACTTTCTTGACAAAAATCCTGTGACACCATGAATAATACAGAACGCCGTAGAACTAGATTGTCCTGTTAAAAAAAAAAAAAAAAACGCCAACGTGGAGTAATAGTGTTTGAAACAAGCATGGCCATGATATCTTCCGATACTGGAGGCAACTGCACACTCCCTGGTAGCGCCTGGTTACTGTTGTCGTCAGTATGCTTGTTCGGATCCACCTGGTCCGCGGTGAGAACTTTCCTCGTACTGTGCCCAAATGCTGCCCTTCGTAACATCGCCAGTTTTACAAACAACGGGAAAAAAAAAAAACGAATTCCGACCTGTTGATGCTAGACAAGAGAAAGAGGGAATTGAGATGTCAAACCCGACAATTATCTCTGGTGTATGGACAAAACACCGAACACCTCGGTAGAGCCCCCACACCACAGGCGTCGACGACGCCGAACTGCCACAGAAACGACGCACCAATCCCACTGAATGTTTATTTGGGATAATTTCCTCCTGACAGTTGTGAGCACAACTACTTTGAGGTGGCATCTCCACTTTTCAATGGCCCTCTCACTATTAACAAAATACCATTTTTACTTGGAAGTCCTGAAATAAGACACATCCCTCAGAGCTGAAAACCCTGGTGCCTGCTAATGACATAGCTGCCAATCAACCCCTAGAATTGAGTGGGCTTGAGATTTGTGATCAAAAGCCTAGATTGGTAAATTCAACTACAACAACCACTACAACAAGTACATCATAATCAACTTCTTCTGGGGGTATTACCATTTTGGGAAATGAGTGGATACCTGTCATTGTGAGTGCAATCCCTCTTACTCCCCTTACAACACCAACAAGCTAAAGAACTGCAAAAATGGGACACTTGCATTACAGTTTTGATTCCTGTTAGCATAGGAGGTTACCTCCCCACTTGCAATGCAACGCCACTGCACAGGCCTCAGTGTCACCTCCCCATGTGCCATTTGAACAGGGAAATCCCAAAAGGGAGAAACATCTCAAAATGCGTCACAGCGATGCCCGCCATGACACATTCTGAGCAGGATTCATCCCAACCTTAAGCCAGATGGCACTGGGCCTGTATGCACACTCCAGAAAAAAGTGTTGTTTTTTTACATGTTTTATTCTCCACACAAAAGTAGCTCACATAGTTCACACACTTTTGTGTGGTTTCCCCTTTTTAACTCCCTTCACTTTGCCCTCATGTATATGCCCTTCCTCCTCCTCCTTCACACAACTCCCTGCATTTTATGTTGTTGACCCACACTCAAAACAGTACTAATTTAGCAATGAACAAGAAAAGTAACATGGAATTTCAGTTGCTGATATGGTATCTGTCTATTTCATAATATGAGAAGGCAGATGAGTACAACTAGGTGTTTTTTGCAGTGAACAAGGAACCACCACCTAATACTACCCATAATTCCACCTTAATGAAGGTCCACAGTCAAAGTTTTTGTGTTGAGATTGAGCCCCCTGCAGCCTTGTTGTTGTTGATGTGCTATTGTTTGTTTGTACTACTGTATTGAGGCAAACTATGTACCACACACCACACTGATGCCCTTGAGCATCAAAAGACTGTCGACGACAACATGATGATTCCAATGAGAACTCCCCCATTTAGTGTATCTCGAAAACAAAGATTTATTTTAGATTTATTTTGCTTTTCTGGGGGTGCTGTTCCTAGTCCTCGTACAAGGAATAGGACTCTATCCACGTGGAGCCCGGCTGGTAGGAGCTGCTCAGGTCGTCAGGGTCGGCCACGTCGCACCAGTCCCCGGTCCACCCCGCCGGGCACGCGCACGTGCACGTGGCGCTCACGAACGTGCCGCGCGCGCAGTCCGCCTGCGACTTCCCGCAGCTGCAGCCGTCCGCGGCCGCCGTGGTCGCCGTGAGCAGCAGCGGCACCGGCGACTGCTGCCCGGACGAGTGCACGGCCGCCACCCTGATCTTGTACTGCTGGCCGTACCGCAGCCCCGTCAGCTGCGCAGAGGCCACCGCGCCCACGGCCTTGACGACGGGCCCGGGCTCCGCGTACAGGACGTAGCCGGTCCACGTGCCGCAGGCCAGCGCCGGCGCCGCCAGCGTCACCGTGATGGTGTTGCACGAGACCGACGCGGCCAGGCCCGTCAGCAGCGGCAGCGTGATGTTGCGCTTGTAGAAGGTGAAGGACGAGAGCGTCGGCGACTGCAGCAGGTAGTTGGCGCCCAGGCGCATCTCGAAGCTCATGTAGCGGCCGCGGGCGGAGGTCACCGACTTGCGGTTGTATATGGACGTCGTCGGGGTGGTCAGGGCGGTGGAGGTCTCGGCCCACGCGCCGTAGGCGAAGAGCTCGGAGCCCTTGGGGATCTTCTCGTTCCATGTGAAGTATATCCAGTTCATGCACTGGGTCTTGGAGTCGATAACGAATTGCCACAGGCCCCACGGCTTCATGGAGTTGAGCCCGACGAATCCAGTCATATCTGTGTGTGTGTGTAGGTGGGTGGGTGGCGTGAGGAAAGGAAATTGTGGGTCTAGTTTGTGGGGAGACACTCACCAGAGTATGTGTAAGGACAGGAGCCTGAGGGGAGCTTGATGTACTTTGTATCTGAATCGGTGCCATTGGGGAGTATGCGGGCAACACCGCCGTTGTAGTAGCAAGGGGCCCAGACATATAGGTCTTGATCGATACTCACTCCCATGGGGAAGTTGCAGAGGCCACTGTTGAGCGAGAATATTTTGAACTGGCGGGATGTGAAGTTGAAGCGGGCAACTTTATTGGATTCTCCAAGGGCCATCCAAATGTCGTTGTTTTTATCCACAGACATACCGCGAACATATGTAATGTCACCGGGAAGGCGAGCGAGGTCCAGCCTGGCTAGATTTTTGTTACACAAACCTATAAAGTTGAAAACGGGTACACACTTCCATTAGGATGGTATCTCTGGATCCAGTAGCTTGCACCTCCCCAGAAACACCCGTTCTTATCCACAGTCATTCCATAAATTCCATATTGCAAACTGACACATTTGACAGGCACACTAGCACTTGGATTGTATCTTTTTTACCCAATGAGAGGAATACCGTAAGATAAAATCACATAGTCTAGTAGGAAATAGATCACGTACATCAGAAGTCCGCCGGCACTCCCGACAACATTGGATGATGAAGTGGCACCACCGTAGCCACCGCACGAGGCGGTGAAAGAAACTCCGGGGATAGTTTCTCCAGTTGTTGAATCTACTTTATAGAAGTACTTTCGGGAAGTGTCACCAACACTTTGAGCATAGTATGAACCAACCCACACATTGTTATCTGGTGTGATACTAATGTGCCTGTATTTATGTGAGTGCCATAGTTTTCCTTGGACTATTGGGATTTGAAACTACCTTACTCCAGTGCCATAGGGAATCTTAATGTAGTGCAACAAACACTCATCGGTAGCATAACGTGGAGTACCTGAGGTAGATTCATAGCTCCCGGATGGTACAGTCCAAGGCTAGTTATCAAAGGTGTGACTTTAAACTTCTGGTGCTTTGATACTGTACCATAAGATGCGAAGAATTCCTGGAGGTATCAATTTTTCCATTTCCGTTTCGATCCACGCACTGGCCAGCCTCGAGCAGCCCAATGTGCGTAGCTGAGCCACAGTATGGGGTTCCTGTTGTGTACGGCTTCCCGTCTTTGTTGAGGCATGTATTGTCATTCCTGTTGCCTGTAGCGAATGAGATAATAAAAAAGAACGGTGAAGTCAGAAGACATACCAACCCACACATTTCCGTGCAAATCAACAGTTGTTCTGGAAGGATTCGAGGATGCTGCATTGGGAATTGTGTAGAAGATCTGCTTGACAGCCATTTCAGTTGTGGAAATCTTGGCTACTTTGTTGAGATTTGACAGGGGGACCCAAAGTGTGGGCCAAGGCCTGACTACCTTTTTTTTTTTTTTTTTATTAGGCTCCCAAATGTGGAAAATGTCAACTAAGGTATTAGCTAATAGTAAAAGTACTTACTTTGCTGATAGCCAATTCGTAGGTTCCTGGTTCTCCAGAAGGAAGAATTTCAGTGTTATGACCAGGCATCCCAGGCATATTCGGTGCCGTGTACGATACAACAGAGATAGGAGGCGCTATGGAATCACATACTCCCGTAGACACAACACATTCCGGGCAGTACCTTACGACTAGTTAACGACAGGTTGAGCTTGAGAATTAAAAACAAAAAAAAAATCCAGGAAGGGAAAGTTCGGTAGTACACACCATTGCTCGGACAGAACAGTACCGACGCATTTCACGTAAGTTGTCTCGTCCGCGCAAGCGTAGTAGGTGCCAGTTTTTGTACAAGGGGAACCACCAAAAACACTGAGAACCCAACAACAAACCAGTAGCCCCAGCACAATAGCCTTCATTTTGGCGCTTTTTTTTTTGAATTTTTGCCCCTTTTTGTTTGTCAACGATCGAGCGACGGTTGTTCGTTTCTCCTTAAACCCTGGTTTGATAACGGTTTTTTTTCAGACATCCACGGTTTTACGATATGGACCTACCATTCCAGGATGGATGTACCGCCCGCCGTGTTTAGAATTAGATTACAACCACACCACAGACTGTACGGTTCGATTTACAAAAGAATCCTTTTGTGTTGGGCAAGGTAAAGGCAAAATTTCAAAATTGGGAGGTATCCTTCAGTCAAACAAGTCGGTGAGCATAACTAGTATCTCATCAAACGCTTTGGTCATCAGATAAGAAACTTTGTTTGTAATGTGAATTTGATAATACTTGGCCTTGCTTTGGGATCGTCGGCCCAACAGCAGCAGATTATCTTCGAAATGGGTTCAGGTATTCCTTCCAGTGGTAGTCTCTAAAAGGAAATTAATTATACTCAAGTATTGACCATTGTTACTTTGCCACTGAGCACGAATTCAGTAATTTCTGGAGTTGATGTTACCCATTCAGGCTGCGAACTGGAATAAGAGACACATACTCCATAGTGAATTAAAATCCTCGTAAGGCTCTTTCTCGGTCATGACTTGATGCAACATAATCGAGAAACTATTTCAAGAGAAGTAATTACGGAGGATGTCGGCTTGAGAGGAGAGTTTAGTACCTATAGACATCTGCACTTTTGGGGGGATAAAGGGTTAAATGAGTGAGGAGATAAAAGAGGCTACCTTTGATGGTAATTTCCCCCAGAAAGTTGTTCCTTTGTTTTTGTCACACAATAGCTAAAGAAAAGTAGGGACTCACTGGTGCCATAAAAGCAGGAGTCCCTATCCCTGCTGTAAAGGTCTGATCCACAGAAACTGTGGATACACCTCTCGTGGTTCCGAAATCTTGAATGCGGAATAGGACACTTGGGTTAAAGGTTAACAATATTACCGGATATTTTTGCGTTCACTTTGGCATCCTCATCCAATGAAGATATCTTTTTTATGAAAGAAATCTTGAGTAAACAAAGCTGTGGCACTGAAAAGACTTCTTTAGCGGGCACACCAAAAGGTTATCAGTCTATAAAAGAGTTAGATTAGCCCTTTACAAGAGTGGGAACAAACTTTCAGATCCCGATGCAATAAGTTACTGTGATGAAGGAACTTCATCCCTTCGAAGAATTATTGTCAATTACTGAGAATTCAGGGTATACCTTTTGCACAATCGATCATGCATTTCAATTTAACTACTAATGAAAGGTTGTGGTGCTTCAAACATGATCTCAGGTTCCCAAGTGGGAAAAATTCCTTGACGAGTAAAGAGAGTTTAATGGAAGAAAACAAAATGGAACACGCACTGTTACGATAGCAAGTTTTCCTGTAGTCCGCACTGCGCCATAAAACTGAACAATCTGGTATGGGTTAGAGCTGCATTTAGCTCAATAAGAGCAAAAACGGGACACCTGGGGGCACCTAATTGTATCACAAATTTGTACTTCGTTATCAAAGGCCGTGAGAGTATCCTTGCTTTGTTGGTTCTAATGTGAAGTAAGCTTAACGATAGCGCTTTGGTTCCATACCTTCACGACTTTAATTGCAACTTCCTGGTTTCTCCTTCAGGCGAAGTTAGCTGTTATCATTCTGAGAGGCAACACACCATCTTCCCTTGTACACAATACCATAGGAACCTTCTCCAATTGGTGGCTCAATATACTAAAAATATGAAAAGCATGTAAGGATAAACGAAGAAGTAGAGTCCCTTACTTCTAACTCTTTGAAATCTATCAGAGCAGAGAGTATGGACTCCAAATTAACTTTTAATGCTATGTAATATTTATCTCCTGTGTTCATATTAACTTCAAGTGAGTAAGGAAGAGCGGGACCCTCATATTCTGTCATAAGGATCAAGTCTGTGCTGATTTTGGTGGTGCAAAGAATAGTGATCTTTAGTGTAATTGTCCGTTCAGCACCCTAGGATAATAGGTCTGATTAGTAACAAAGTCGGACAGAAATTTAGAACCGGTTCGATGGCCACAGTTCTGGGTGTTGGAGCAAATGTATACTGATGACTCTTGGGCATGAGCACTTGTAAGGTGCAAGATTTTTTCTTCTTTTTCGCTTCGTTTCTTAGTACGAGTTCTTGAAGTAAATCGGTATTCACAGGGGCTTGCCTTGATCCCAGTCCAAAGTCAAACTTGACTGGGGAGACCTAGGACATGTTAGTGGTGTTGACCCTTTCCCTATGGTACCATCAGAGGGAAGTCATCAACACTGCACAATCTAATTATATCGATTCGGGAAACAAGAGAAATGTCAAAAAACAGTGTAAGGTGGGGCATTTGTACTTGGCTTGCTTCAGCATTGGGTATAATTCCTCATCATATTCCGTAAGGCTTGACACTTCTTCCAGTTCTGCCAGGTCCTTGGGTTCTTCTCCTTTCCCTCTTCTTTGCCTGGAATAAGGATATGGAGAAAGTAAGTTGGGAGTCTAAACTTCCTTCTTCCTACCACAGCACCGCTGCTGTTACAAATCCCCCCACCACAGCTGCAACAAGAAATAAGGCACCCACAATAGCCACAGGGATAACAAAGCCGGGCAGAGAGTCATCAGCTATGCTGGAGAAAGGGAGCCTGCACCCCTCATATGTGCTATTGACAAAAGTGCCCTTGAAGCGCCCCGGCACATTCCCAAGGAATTCTAGAGTGAGGTTCGGATGAACCACATAGAACTCGGAGTAATCCTCCGCACTGTAAAAGCAGTACATTGTGTTGAACACCCTGTTCCGCGAATGGTCCGCGGACATTCCCCCTGGCCTGGCCGTGACCGCAATGCTCGCAGGTCCCACAATCTCGTACGAGTAGTTGCCCAGCCACCTGGAGCCCCTGATTTTCTCTGTAATCTCGGTGACGTCGGCGCTCAGGCCGGCCACCAGGGGCTCCCCGGGCCTGCAGGTCGCCCCCTCGAGCGGCTCCACGGCCCCGAACATCCCAAAGCGGCTCTCCGCGTCCGCGAGCAGCCGTGTCTCGCGGGTGAAGGGGTTGATCCGCATGATGGCTGTGTGGCTCACCCCGACGTTGCAGAAGGTCGCCAGGAACGCCTGCTCGCACGAGCTCCACACCAGCGACGACGGCGTGAGGGACAGCGGCGCGCCGGGGACCGGGAAGAGGGCGCGGACGGGGCAGACGTCGACCGAGGCGGACGCCGGCCCGACGCGGAATATCACCCCGGAGGTGTCCACGGCCCACAGGGTGTACTGCGAGGACTGCTTGCACAGCGCGTAGATCGTGGTGTAGTCGCAGCCCGCGGCGCCCATGGAGCACTCGCTGGGGAGGGCCTCGCTGAGATTGCACATCGTGTGCATCTCGAGGAGGGGGACATCTGGGGGGAACCCAATAATCCGGTTGAGTTTCTCGGTCTTCTGCTTGAATGCAAACGCAAAGGCGTAGGCCAGGGGCTGATTGTGGGACGACGACGACGAGGCCGTCGTGGATTCAGATAGTGATGTGCTGTTTGTGTTGCCGGCGGCTTGGGGGATTATTAACACATCGTTTGGTTGGGGTGTATTGTGGCACCCCCCACTCGTGACAACAACGGCAAGAAAAAGCATGCACAGGAAGAAGCCCCTCATTGCGACGTAGCAAAACTTTCTTTTTGTACTTCGTTTTGCTTAAAAGGACTGATCGTTGATTTGAAATCAGCTACTTCCACGGGAAGAATCCGAATTCGACTTTCTTGAAGTACTACTTAAAACGAATTTCTTGTACGCGAGTGGAAAAACAACCACGGCGTGAGAAAAGGATACACAAAAACTAAGTTTTTTACATGTTCATTATCATTTTGGCTATGTCGCGGGATATGTCCTCACAAGCGGCATTGGTGTCAGCAGCTAGCTGCCTGCACTTGGCCTCAATCTGCTCTACTTGCGAGTTCATTTGGACTGCAAGCTGAGGTGACTCTGGAACATCCACACCAGACAGTTTGGTGGATTCTGTGGTCTGTGGAAAGTGAGTGCGTGCTAAAAAGTAAATAGCAAAGAAGGAAGTGGAATACCTGTGAAGAGGTAGTTGCACAGGAATTGCTAACATCGTGGGATAGTGTGTTGGTTTCGTCGACGAGTTTGGTTACACTGGAACTGTGGGAGTTGACGACTTCGGCACATAGTCTTTTGCACTGGGCAGCGATCTCATTGGAAAGCTTTAGGAATGTTAAGGTGAGTGCGGGTAGAGAAATTTAAATTCACAAACATTTTCAGTGTAGCGTGGCAGTTCTTGAGAAACCAGTGCGCAGCGCTGAGCAATTTCCTTTGAGTATGCTGCAGTTGTAGATATAATCTTATCATCAGGTTCTTATGGAGAATTAGGCGGTTAACGGAGCTAGACATATAAACCAGGAATGGTGTGAAGCTCTGTGAGCTTCTCGACAATCTTTTCTTGAATCGCGTCTAGGCAGGCCACCCGAGTCGCTGCAACTGGAGCAAGGATCGGGGACGTTGCGGGGCGAATGTACTCTGCTATTTTGGGAGGAGAAACGGTTGGCTTTCTGTAAACATTGAGTTCAGGCTTTGTGGAAAATGGGAAGCATACTGCCCAGGTTCAACAACAACCAAGTTGAGTCGCAATATTCTTGGGTCGGATCGTGCAGCAATGCTCAAAGCCTCATTAAATTCCTCGGAGGAGGTGATGGTAACGAGGTCCCCCTCGTCATCAGTGTATTGCATGCAAATGTTCACATTGGGGTACAACTTATGAAGAACGCCAACAAGGTCTTTACCACAACAAGTGTTACAGAGAGAAATGAATGAGTTGAAGTGATACTAGAGAAATCGCCAGTTTCAAGAGAAAATCGCCTCACATCATCTGCAAGTTTTGTCTTAACAACTACAGGCTTCGACATGTCTCTGATGGTGGTTTATTATTAAATAATACGGTTTAATCTCCCCGGATTTTTTTTAATTTAAATAAAAAAAAGTTGGTACTTGACATTTTCGCGGATTTCTGATTCCGAAAGTGTTTCTTTGTTGGGATTGGACTGTGCGCCAATTGGCGGCAACATCGCCAGTCATAAATGGCACCTGTTATTGCAATGGCAACTTGATTTCCCGGACACCATCGTTACTTTCCTTTTTTCTTCAAGATCTCAAAACGCAAAGAATTCTGCAGAGTTGAGGGGTGAATGGAATGCTCTTACCACTGGTTACGGAGAATGAGGGTGGTTGGGGCAATGACTAGAAGGTGTTCGACAAGCTTAGAAATGTTCTTTGGGTGCAAGTGTTGTGGCCTTGGCACCCCAATCAGTGTGGTATCACTTTGCAGAACGGATTGTACCCAGGCCTGTGGGATCCCACCAACACCTTCGCAGGAGCCCAGCACGCCGCCAGATATCATGGCATTTGTGTCTGTGTCTCCCCCAACAAGAAGAACTCGTTTGATATTGTGGAGGTAGTGGGGTCTGCCTTCCCCAAGTAAGCACATTGCAATTCGAAAAGAAGTCTCCACAGAGCCCTGCTCCCCATTAACTGGGAAATGTTCAAAAGTTCCTCCTTCTGGGCAGGTCCCACATTGCTCCATCCACTTAAGTACAGTTTCATCACGTTTGGCTGCGTATTCACGTGCTGCTTGAAATGCAAGTTTTTGTCGGCAAGGATTTTCCCAATGACTAATGAGAGTTGCCACTGCAATGGCATAACATGCGTTGGCAACACAACAACTGGGATACGCATGCGAGAGCCCAGCATCCAATTCGGCACATTTTCCGAGATCATCTGGAGGAAGTTTGTGCCCCCACACCTGATAGCTTTTAATTAGTAACGCAGAGGAGAATCAGCATACAGCAAGTGGCAGAATGCGCATCATTGCACCGTTACCTTGTGAATGTTAGAGATATTAAGGAATGAACTCTACCAGACAAAGGAGATGCAATTAATGAAGCCGCCGCGTGCATAGCCTTGCCAACACCACCCAACTTTGCCACGTTCAATGCACCGTTGTGTGTAGCTGGATATCCCAGAGTTTTACGACAAGTCCCACCAATATCAAATGGAGCACTTTTTATCCATCCCAGGTAGGACTTTGCAACTTCTTCAACGTCATATGCACTTAATGACTGAATCAGTGCATGGATTAGACAGAGCGTCAGCTCTCCATCATCTGTTATCTGACCCGGAGCGAGCCAGTGTATTCCCCCGCCGGGCATTCCGAAGGCACTAGAAGCGCATTAATCTTGATGCAAGTTGTTTGACTTACGTACTGCTCAATCATCTCTGGTTCAATACGCCGGTGGAGACCTTCGAGAGGGCCACCCAGTGCTTCTCCCACTAACCCACCCAGAAGGGAACCCAAGGCGGCATCAAACAGCGATTCCGGATTTCTAGGGTGAGAGATTGCCTCGTCCTGCTCACAGACTGCTCTTCGGACCTGAGGCACTTAGTTCATGAAGAATAGGAAACACATACTCTAGCGGCTCCCAGAGAGACGAGCTCAGAGCTTCTGTACTTTTGCACAAACACCTTTGACGCGTGATGCAACAAATCATTTAACTCTGTGTGGGTCTGGGCGAATAGCTCCACATCTCCACAGAAGGAGGTGAGCTCATTTTCACATGAACACCGCAATGAGATGTCATGTGGTGCAACCCTGTATGGCTCAGAAGAGTAGTTTAGGCACCAAGTCCATCGTTTCCCACAACTGCAACTAGGAGGAGGTATCGTAGTTTCGTGACAGAACCTAAACACCAACACTCTGCCTTCTAGTGCCACACCAGTGGCCTGTTGCATGGCTTGTGGTTCCAAGTCATTCACAAAGGATAACTCGGCAATGTTCCAGTCTTTCAGGCCAACAAATTCCCGAGCGGCCAGTGAAAGCCTCCTGTCAATATCGCGGTACCTAAGAGCCAACATTAAGTTGGTAGGTTGAGCGGGCCTTGATGACATTCTCACTCAAAACTTAGGAGAAAGTCCAGCGATCAATAATCTTTTTATTTTTTTGGGATTCCAATGGAAGGTTATTCCACGGAGGACCATAACAGAGTTACAAGCACACTATGAGAGGAGAGTGATCTCAGGCGTCCGAGAAGCAGAGGCTGCGAGACTTGAAAATTGGTGGTGAGGAGCTGACTCGCCGCAGTTTTGAGGATTTGGATTGTTGGATGCCTTGGTTCATTTGATCACTGAACCTGTCATCTCTCATAGTGACATACTGCTTTGGTTCGCAGAGATCCTATCCGGATGTTAGAATTGCGATATCTTTCGAATTGCAAACAGACCTTGTGGGTACTGAAGAATTGACGGTATCCCCCTTGAAGGACATAGGCTTCGGGATAGAACAAGGTGGGGTAGTTTTCGAGGTTGAGAACCCTATCCATCTTCCTGAGGTACCTGAATCTGCGGGGTGGTTCAATTAAATGGGAGAGGCCAAGGGAGGGATACCCATCAGGACCCCGCTTGGAGGAAAATTCACAATGGAATACTACAACTACATCACTTGGCACCCTCTTGTTGTTATTGTCAAAGAAGTACTCAAGTATCTGCTCTCTGGTGTGCAGGTTGACAGCGTTTTCAATATGTCCTCCCTCGAATTCATATGGGAACCTACAGTCCACAATCACCAGTTTGTTTGGCTCCTCCCTCATCAGCGAAGCAACCTAAGACAACAAATGTCAAAAACTGACACAACTGACACTTTTTACAGGAAGAAGAAGTAAGTATCCAAAACGACAGCATACAGTCTCACACGTCACACAGACGATGTCACACTCGGTGCCAGGCACAGTCGGTACAGAAGGCCGGAGCTCAATGCAGCTCTGTGACGGCACCGACATGTTGTTGTTGTTGCCGGAGCTGGCGTCGGCGTTGGTGTTGTTGGTGGTTGTACTCTCGTCGCTGTGCACCTCTGCACTCGGTGGCAACACATGCGGCGGAGAGGACACATTGGACTCGGGTTCTGTGGTTGGGGGCTGCTCGGTGGTGGTACTACTTTCGCGTTCGCTCATTTCTTATCTCGTTGGTGGTTTGGTTGGGCGACTGGACCCGCGTAGACTTAATGGAACGCAGTTTTTTTTTTTCCTTTTGTTCTTTTTCTTCGCCCTCTTTGTTGTCTTGTTTAATTGTTCGCCAAAGCAAAAAAAGATCAGTATAATATTCATTTAGGGGAATGGCTGTTTAAGTCTGGTTTTGGGAATGGCGCCGCAGATCTAGGTCGCGTTTGGTGTGTTGGGTTGCTGCTTTGGTATAGAGTGGAAATGTGTGTGTTTCGTTTGTTTTTGTTTGGCTTCAGGATTTCCTGGGGGTGCCCTGGGCCAGCTGGACGAGTTCGAGGCACCTTCGGCATACCTTTTTCCTCGCTACAGGGACTATCCAAGGCGGCTGGCATTGTGTGAGACAGTGCTTGCATATGTTCTTGTGACATAGGTCACACTCGTACTGTGAAGGTAAGTCGTTAGCAAGAGCAAGGTACTTAGTCTTGGTTTACCTTGTGGCGGGTGAAAGAAAACTTGGTGTTACAATCAGAGCACATTTTTGTTTGTGTTATTGTGTCGGCCGAGACTGTTCTATCTGTAAAAGTGAGATTAAAACTTTCTGAGGGAAAAACCTGAAGTGGCAAGAGAAATTAATCGTTGTTGAATGTCCCCAGTGAGGGAGTTTGATAGCCCTTTGGTTCCCTGCCGAATTATTTTAACAAAAAATAAATTTAAAATATAAATATTTCATACCAATTTAAGGTCTCCAGCATGTCTGACTACCCATGTGATGCACTTGTCACGTAACTCCTGCTTAGAGGTCATTCACTGAAATGAGTAAAACTTACAAGCCTGATTGTGAATGCGATGTGAGGTTATCATGATATTGATAACTTCTTCTTTTGTAAGTGCTGCACATGAAGGGGAATCAGCTGAAGCAATCAACTCATTAGCCTGAGTTTATTCGATAAAATTTAGTGCATGGCCACCTTACTTTCACATACTTCTTTTATACATGCAGTGAGGTTGTCAGTACACTTCAGAACAGAGGACAAAAATAGGCGGGACGAAAGAGAGAAGTCTTTTGATGTTGATGTGGTGCGTATAATGACATCGATGAGGGCAGGGTGCCAATGTGAGATCATTTCAGTTTTTTGATGAAGTTCTGAGACATGTTTCTAGAAGAAAATGAACTAGCGCCTTTAAGAGAAGGGTTCTCTACAAATATATAATCTTCGCACTTCTTAACCAAGGGTTGTGCTGAAGGGCTATACGAATGACCGTTGGTAGCTAACTCCCAAAGTAACCCAGCTAATTGAATGCTGAGTCTTCCAGACTGGTCTAAGAACTGTAGACAAATGCCAGCAAGATTGAACTTGACCATCATGAAAGAAACTGTTAGACGGAGAACATGTATAGTTGACTCATACATCCTGGAAAAGTAACGAGAAGCCATGAAGTGCAAAAACTTGAGTTGATGTGGACATATGCCCATATGACTCTTGTGTTGAAACTCGAGGGACTTCAGTAAGTTGGTTTGAGTGTTTTCCAGCATACGGGTATAGAAAATCTTCTCAAAATTCCGCCCAGAGTAGATAAACCTGAGAAAGGATCCCAAAACGAATTTGTTATAGTATTCATCTTCCTCCAATTCCAGTGTGCGGGGTGCCTGATTATTGTTACCAATACTCAAAAATTGAGAACTTACATGAGAACGTATTTGCTTAGCAAATAAGTACTTTGCTTGGTTATGCTTTTGCACCATAGCAGCGACTCTTTCGTCATGTTGTATAGTTCTGGTAAAAGAATAAATCAACACCAACCCTATTGTTTGTGTAATGCAAACCCTTCTTCCTGAGAGAGGTCAATCGAGTTCTTATTGAACAGTTTTCCAATTTTCTCATAAACTGTTAGAGCAGGAAGCCCAGAAGTACAGTCGGCCACCGGGCAGCATACAGAACCTCCCTGTTTAAAGGCTGACTTGCCTAAGACCCACGCAGCCGATTCTTGTCTTTCTATCATTTTATGCCAACAATCTATGCATACTGCATGCCCACATACTGCACTGAGTACCTAAAGGCGAAGAAATTCATTCCTCCAACAAAAAAAAAGAGAGAGATTCACCTCATTGGAGGTCAACACAGACTTACAAGCTGTGCAAACAAAAGATTCTGAGGTTTCAGGGGTCTGCTCGTAGGTAAAGAAAAACTCTTTACAAGTTCGGAAAACATACCTCGGGTGTGTAGTGTTGCATGCCAACAGGTATCGTATACTTGATGTTCACAGGATTCGGAGCAGATACCACCTTCGTGGCAGTACCTGTTTTGGGTACCCACTTGCCTTTGCCACTGGGAGAAATAATTCTAACCCATCCCGTTTCATCCCCGTCCCTGTCCCCAGCCCCTGAAGAGGTTTCCCCTTCTGGCCCTTCACTTGTTTCCTTGATGTTTGGTTTAATACCAAGACGCTCAAATCCTGGTTCCCGAGTGGAGAGAAGCCAATCAACTGCCATGTTGATGTCTCCCTAGGTTACTTGCGTTATTAATTGCAATTTCTACTTCCAGGCACATACATCATTAATCAGGAGGGCTTCAATAACTCTCCAAACAGGAAAGCCCAGCTGCGTAAGAGTGTTTACAGTATCTTCAGAAATTCCATTTGATACACAAAAGTCTGACATGTCACTCTAAATTGAGTATCAGTTGGTACAAAGAAGTTTGGGTTTTTGTTACTTCAGCATCAAAGTGCGGTACATGAGGAGTTTCTCCCGGCGGAGTGGCTGCAGGAATTGAGGATGTGGTAGACGACGTTTCCGTTGTTGCTGTTGATGTTGATGTTGCCGTTGTTGCTGATGCTGATGCTGTTGCTGTTGCTGTTGCCGCTGCCGTTGTCGTCACTGTTGTGGTCGCTGCTGTAGCTGGAGTTGCTGACGGGGTTGTTCCAGGGATTACTAACAGGGGTGGGCCAACAACAGTTGTTGCTGTAGGTGGGGGTGGTGGGGCGACAACTGCGGGAAGAGATGGCTGTGGTTTTTTTTTAGCTAGGAAGTAGGACTTAAAATATGTAGGAGAGATAGCCATTAAAATGGGACGATGTGCTCTAGCCAGGATAGTAGGTTCTCCTCTAAGTAGTTTTACTACAATATATAGTGGCAATAACTACTTCACAACAAATTCAAAGTCGAATCCAGATTGTTGCAGCATGCTAAGCATATCTCGGGACATTTTAGAGGGGTCCTCTTTTATCTCCAGTATTACTATGATAAATCAGAGTGGAGTGAATGAAAATAAATTCTGAGTTGTACCAGGTGACGTTCGCCTGTAGTACTGCCAAGCTGTATGAGTTACTTTCAAGTTCAATTTATCTGGCTCTCCCAGGATATAGCAATTTGAAGGAAGTTCGTAGACTGGGATTTTGCCTGTGTAGTGATTTGGGTCTCTCACAACATTTATAACTCTGGTTTCATGAGGGGAAAAAAAAACTGTAAGGAAGTTACTGTTTTGTTTTGTAACAACGACTTGAATCACCCTTCAATACTTCCATAAGCAAATCCCATCGGTCAAATTCAGTTTTTTGTTTTCCAATACGGCTGAAGTACGAGTAGGCTTTGTTTTTTTTTTTTTTTCATGATAAGTTATTTCCATAAAAAAACTAAAAAAAAAAAACCAGATTGTATGGCCTCCTTGCCCACAACTAGAGGCATCAAATACCGATAGAGATATTTGCAAGATTGAGCTAGCGCGGAAAGAGATTTTTTCTTTGTGGAAAGATATGTGTTGAAAATTTTGTAAAGAATTTCTTCAGGGAGGTCAGAGAAAAGACCTATCTGATCAGGATCCCCAACCCAATGGGATTCTGATGCACCTTTGGTAGGGTTGGTTATTTCAGGAATCAAAAGATAAGTTCATACTGAAAAAGCCTGAGCCGAATGACTCATTGATGACCTTTTCATAGTGAATTTTTCGCAGTAGATTGTATCGAATAACCTACCCTCACAAGGGTATCAATAGAATAAGCAGAGGCAAGTGCGCAAAGTCGATGAGCAGCCTCTTTTCCTTTAATTTCGACTTGACCTGAGAAGATAAGAACAAAAAAAGTAAAGTGTGCAACCTGTGTAAATAAAATCGAGCATTGAGCGGAACGCAGCAACATCTCCCCCTACTTTTATTTTCGATATTTTTTTTGCATGCAGCCTTGTGGATTCAAACATCATGGCAAAATG
Organism: Pelomyxa schiedti; assembly: GCA_020536535.1. Taxonomy (NCBI): domain Eukaryota; phylum Evosea; order Pelobiontida; family Pelomyxidae; genus Pelomyxa; species Pelomyxa schiedti. The sequence continues at coordinate 111,269 of JAHLWZ010000790.1, forward strand.
CATTGAACGAGCACTAGCAAGAGATTTTGTGTCAAAACAATGTAAGAGCAAAAAAAAAAAAAACCTCAAAATGAAGCTATGGGCAAGTATTGTATGTGTTGAGTCGGTAAAAGTGAAGCAGACATCAGGTAGGAAAACAGGGTTATCCAGAAGTGTGGAAAGAGAGGCAGTCAGGTCGAAATTCGAAAAAGAACCCTTTAAGAGTGGAGGGTCAGAACTCATGGAAGCAGTAGGTGAAAGCTTTCACCAGTAAAGAAATGGGTTCGTAAACAAAAGGTTTCGTGCCGAAGTTGACACCAAGTTCTCCCACATTCTTAGTTAATGTAATGGCTGGGTAATATCTCTGTGAGGGAAGGAGAGGATAAGCTCCTTGGGGAGATTGTGAGAGTTTGGTTGGAAAGTGTGAGAACTTACGAAGAGGTATGCCCTTTACAACAAAGAATACAAATTGTTGTTGATGGTCAACCATACACCCTAAAACATCTCCATCTGAGAGAGCTGTTCCGTAGGGAATGCCTTTATGGGAATTGTGCAACAAATTTCCGTTTCTTCCCCTATAACCAATCCCATATCGTGTCCAGCCAAGAACCCCCCCAGTGCACTCGGCTGTACAGATTCCAGCAATAAGCTGGTGACTGGTAATGGCAATCAATTATCAATGGGAAAACTGCATCGGGAGCACACCACTCTTTTTTCACAGTGAGTTCGAAATAAAAGCAATTCCGCGGCAGCCTTGTGCGCCTGGGAATCATCGTACTACTGCGCACGAAAAAAGGCGCCCCGGGGTAAGCTACAGTGCGTAACGCGAATGAGAAAACGAGAGATGGAGCCGTATGTATATAAACAAACTGTATTTCAGCTCGCCATTCGGGAACACTGACGCAGTGAAACTCGGCAACGATTCATCTTCCATAACCCACCGTTGTTCGGTTTGTTTGAGTTTTTATTGCTTTTTCAGAAAAACTGTGAAAGGAGGTTTTTTTTTCTTCTTTCAATGTGACAAATGCCACGAGCGCAGGGGAATGCTGTCAAAGGGCAAAGAAAAGAAGACCCCTTATACTGTGCTCAGATCTAAGTCATTCATTGTTTTAAACATACAAACACAACGTCAACAAGGGCCGGCATGCAACACCACAAGGTGACACTCGATGAATGTGACACCATTTCACGAAGGCACACTGCCAGCGAATTGAGCAAGCTAGAAAATGATTTCCTCACTTCGCCTACTGCTTTTGTGCGTTTGCCCGAGCCATCCTGATCTTTCTTCGGCTCTCTTTATTGAGACATCTGTATTTTGCAGGAGAAGTGTGTCAGGCTACACTTGAGCCTCTACGAATTTGAAACACGTGGTGATGCCGTTCACATGGTGATCGCTACTGTTGCATTTGTCGTTGTGCTATTGCTTCTTTCCGCCGCTGACAAGAACTACAACATGCTCCTCGTTGAGTTCTATCAGCCCTCTGCTTTGCCAGCAACGATTGTGTACTTGTACAAAATAGCCAGCAATGTAGAGGGCATTATTTTCATGGCTGGTGAGACTCCCCGCATTTTTAGCCCTCTACTCATTCGTCAAGGACTAACTGTGTTTACTGTGTGGATCTCTATTTGGATGAATTGTATGCGAGCAAAAGCTAGAAATCTTATCTTCTCTGTGGAGAAACACACCTTTTTGGTAAACTCATAAAATACGGGTTCAACCTCAACAAGTTTTAGGAGCTCATGGAAGTTATCTCCAATTACTTGACCTGGGTAGTAATTTCATACATCGCCATTGTAACAAATGCCAAAATCACGAGCGTTGAAGGTGACCCCAGTAAAGTGGCCGCCTTCCTTGCTGTTGTGCGGCACAACATAGTATGGGATGTAGTACTGAGCAGCAATGCTCTTGTTGTTCTTATCCCTGCACACTTATTTGGATTGGAGTACACTATGATTTGCCATACACTTTCTGTGTTACTTATCATGTACACTGCCTTCGTTTTGTGGGATACTTCCACAAGCTGCTTCTCTTTTTTGAAAAAGCCTAAAGCTCTATGTACTTCTCTTGTGGTACCGGCAGACCACATATGGCAGCAAAAACTGTGCAGTATGCTATTTATTTGGCTTTATTTACAGCAAGCTCATCTCAGATTATAGGACATGAATATCTTCATTCGGCTACAGCAATAATCACATTGTTTTTCTACTTGGTGGCTCTTTCTCTGGTCGGCATTTTGTCCCGCGGTAAGTAAATCTTCAATAAATACCACCAATGGCTACTCACGTGAATTGCCAGGTACCGCCACTGACCAGATCCCTCTTGTACTCTATGAAGGTTTTGCGGCTGTAATTTATGGGCTTCAGATCATCCGAAGGCTCCTAGATGTTAAGCTCCGACCCACACCACCAAGACTACCAAAGGACCCACCCATAGAACCAGACTTTGACAGGCAGTTTGACTACCCTAAGCACTAAAGGACCTTTTTGTGAATAAAACAATTGTAAAGAGAGAAACTACTGAACTACTTTCACGTTCTTTTTTGTGGGTTCATGAAAAACTGTGCCCAGTCCTCTTGGTGACCAAAAAGTTCCAGTAACTGTTGTTGAGAAAACAAAAGTGAATGTGTGAGAGAATGGGAAAGGGAAGAACAACCTCAAGGTCAGTGATAAGGGGTGGGTTAGACTCATAGAGTAGCTTTGCAAGTGCCGCAGCACCAACCAAGTTTGATTCTAACATCGACTGGATTGTGGATACCCAGCCTGGATCGATGCCAAAAAGTACGCACACTCTGACAAGACCCTGATAGTCTCCAAGTTTAAATAGGGATTCATAAATCTGGTACGGGATTAGCATTTTGTTGGGATGCAGAAGCCAAACCTTATCAATTGAATGCACATGTAGGAAGCAATGAAGTGCTAGATCGTAATGACCAGAGGCAAGTAAGGCATCCCCAAGTCCAACTGATTTTTCTAACTTTTATTTTTTGTGGGGTTTCAGTGTTCTGGCAAAAAACCAAAGGAGAGCAACCTTTCCTTTTAAAATGGCTTCCCGTAGTAAAGTAGCAGACGAAAAGTCACCAAATTTTGCATTCATATTTGCAAATGCAATACTCTCTTGCTTGTTAAGTTTTCCTGATCGGAGAAGGAACTTCAAGTAGTCAAAGAAAGGGTTTGAGCCAGTCTGGTGGGCTGCGGCAAATTTTTCGATCAAAGGAAGGGCTGAGACCCTCAATGGGGAATCCTATTTTGACACAAGAGGGAAAGGGGATTCACAACAAGGAGGGTAAAATCTCACAGTTCAACCAAAGGGTGCGATCCTAAAATACGATAGGCCAGCAGGGCATTTGGAGTAGTTCCAAATAAAAGCTCCTGAAATTTGACCAAGGTCTGCTCAGTAGAAGTAGCCATTGATATCTCTGTTGCGACTTGCTCCTAGAAAGTATGAATGGCCAAAACAATCAAAAGTGTTCAACCTCCCAGTGTTGGGTTGCATATTGTTGGAAAGTGTACCGCTTTTCATCCAAAGTCATGGACGAGAAAGTGGGGATTGCACACAAATCAACAGCAGGCTTTCGTGCAAGATCGTTCCAGTGTACGTTGTTATCCATCATGCTTCCTAAAAAGTTGGAATCGGTGAATGCATGGTGTAGCATAAGTGACTGGATACTAGGTCCTTTTAAACCCCCTTTAAACGGTTATTTGAAGTGAAATGCTAGAAGTGAATGAACCATAGGGTACTCCCAGTACTTGCACCCTTTCAAGACAGGTGTAATACAACATGTCATTGTCCTGCGTCTTTTTTTGATTGTTGGGTTTTCCCACCACAGAAAACGTAGGATACTTGATAACGTCCTCTTAAGAGTAATCTTATGTACCCACCAAAAACAAGTGTTTGGGAAATATTCAGTGTATAAACGCCTGGAAGCTGTGAGATAGAGGGTATTGTATAATTGCATGTACAGTCTGTGTTCTGTATAGGGAATTCCTTTGAAGTGAACTTCCACTCAGTAGGGGAGACACCAACTGAAACAACAACGCTCTTAGGGGCATAAATGGGCATTCTAGTATATATCAGTTTAGATTCTGTGACTTTTGAGAAAAAATACCCTCTTTGATACACTGCCTTGTATGGCAAAATTTTAATTTCGTGAATGATGCACAGAGGTTGAATGAGACGGTAAATAAGCCATTCACTGCAAGTAGGATTAGTGGGAAACAGCTATATAGCAGAGCAAAGAATCAAGCATCACCCGCTTTCAGGATCAGGGGATCCTTTTGAACTCCAAAAGGTGTCATCTCTGCTACAAACTTCATCAGAAGGAATTGGCTAAGAGGAGTAGCCACTTTTCAAGTGTTTCCTTAATATCCTGTTCAGGGCAGTCCACAGAGGAGCACGCAATGCCTTCTGCAGCAACATCCATCTTGTCACAGTCAAATCATTGGGAAAACCCAAGTCAGCCATGACAACTTAAATACCAAACATAGGGACCTAGCCAACACATGCAAGTCTCGAAATATATCCTTCTTTTTGGTAGCATTCGCCACGTCACCAAGCTTCTGCACACCAAAAATTTCAAGGCATCGCAGTTGCAAGTTCCACAACACGTCACTGTCAGCAACTCTTCTCAATGCCTTGGGTGCATGCAAAGGTGAGGTTTTTTTGTTGGTGTGTCTGGAAAATGGACCAACGGGGCTCTTACTCTGCATGTTTGGGCAACATTTGCGATGTCTTTGCACTGCAACACCGACAAGATCTGAACCAGCAAGTCGAACGAAAGATCCAACAGGCACGACTCGCTCATCACCCCAATCTTTGCCAGCGAAAAAAAATGATGATGGGTTTGATCACCAGCCATTCTGGAGGCCGATGTCGCATCCGAAATGTCACAGATCCAGAGACAGGGGGAAAACGCCCACAACCCCCGAGCAAGGAATAGATCTTGACAGCATAGGGGGAAGGAGATAACCCACACAAGTTGATGTTGCAACTTGCGGGTGACGCGAAGTCAAATGATTTGCACCTCCCGGTGACAAATGGGGCACAAGATGGCACCATATTTAGCCACTGTGGTGGAAATGCCACTTGCCAAAAAGAATTCCCTGAGCGGAATTCCATTTCCTTCCATTCGTTAAATTGCTAGTGAACTCGCGGTAGACAACCGTTGTGCACTGCGCACGTGGGTCCCAGAGTCACCCATAATGCGGTCAGATGGCCCCCCGACCACAACACCAGCAACTGGCACTTCTTCGCGGGTCACAACCCCGCAGCACCAGCTGCAACAACAAACTCTCCCACAATGCACTTCCCCACCGCCTCTTGCCCTCAACGCACCAGCCCGCACATCTTTGCCACCGCCGTTTGAGCCGACACATATTACACATATAACACAAATGCCATCACTGTCGCAACTGCAGAGGCAAATGCAACTGCAACAGCACACTCTCCCTCCCCCATCTTCTCTCCCTTTCCTTCCTTTACAGGACGTTCCACGTCCAATACTTCAACCTCTTTCACCTTCACCTTCACCCTCTCCCTCACCCTCTCCCTCACCCTCACCTTCACCTCCACCTTCACCTCAAACTCAAACACAGACACAAACACAAACTCAAACACAGACTCAAACTCCAGCACAAACACAAACTCAGACTCAGACTCCACATCGACCTCGGCAGCGTTCATATCAGCGCAGGCATCACAGTCATAATAACAATCAGTTGCAACTTCCGCAGCAACCACGTCGACAACAAACAGTGGCTCTGCCTGGCACACCCACAATTGGGAACCCTGTCGTTATTATTCTTTCCGCTTACAAGATATTCAGAAACCAATCCTTTACAGTGTGTTGGAACCTCTTCTCTTATATCTTTTACCAACCCGTCGACTCTCCCTCAGTCATTACTTATATCTCGTTTATTACTGTTATTTGTTAATGAAGTTGTACTATCAATAGATCTCCATAGTCTTTCTGCGAGGGTGGAGGGTGGAGCATGGCATAACTGACGAAGACGTGAACAGATGCGGCACAAATGCTGTGTGTTGTCCACCTGATTCAAATGGTCTTAAATTCAATCCAATCACTGGAAACTACACTACAACCACAAAAATAATTCACTGGAAACCCCAAGAAGCCCTTACAACATAAAAGAGCTCCTTTTGTGCTCTCGATGTTCCACAGTCAAAGTACCACTCATAACAGTGGGCTCCACTGGGCCTGTTGTTCCGTATCTCATGGATGATGACTCGGAGATTTTTTCTTTCGATATGTGCAGATCAAACTGCAGCTCATCCAGGTTCTTTTCTCATTCGCATTGCATTTTTCCTTTCTAGTAAAAAAAAAAAAAAAATAACCCTAAATCACAAAGAGATCATATCAACTCGAGCATCACACTCCAAGTGAAAGGTCTTTGCTTTCCCCCTCCAAGGTCTGCTACATTCGATCTACTTTCACGCCTGCATAAAACCAAATGTGAGTCTCCCGCCCCCTACTATTCCTTTGGCTCACACCATCCAGTCTTTTCACAACGGAAAGCCCAACAACAAAAAAGTAGCAAACCCTCTCAATCACGCGCTCACCAAAATGAGCATTCCACAACAACTCCCAGTGCGGGAATTTTGGTTCCACCCCCACCTCTTCCAACAACGACTACCTCTAGTACATCACGCACATCATCATCTTCACGAAAACGCCCGCCAACAACCCCGGTACTTACTGATTCTCTACATTCCACACTAACAGGTTTTCCACAACAGCTCGATCCCAATGGTGCGCGGGTGCAGTCCGAATCCACACCCATCACAATTCCAATCCCAGTATCTGCCCGGCGATCCACAACACACAGGACAATTCCACCAATTCAACATCTACTACCGCAAATACAAACTCCGGCACTACCCCCACGAACGCAAACACCAACTCAAAATCAAAACAACAATCAAACTCCAACACCAACACAAAACCCTCCCTAGTGGCAAGTGTCACAGAGATGATGGTATCCTTCTATTCATACGACTCTACTATCTTGTAAAAAAAAAAAGAAAAGAAAAAAGCATTTTTTTCAAAAAGTGCTAAATTGACTTGGTATAATACAGTACAAAATTGTGATACAGACATGAGGAACCCCAGGTTCCAGTAGCTATGCTATGTTACAAAGAGGTGCTCCTTTCCCCTCCAGGTTGGTCTGGTCCCACAATTGGTTGCTGCTGCGCTGACGGCTGTGGAATTGCAGCCGACGCCATGGTGTTGGTGTTATTGTGGTTGTTGTTCATGGCCCTTAGTTTCTCCCAGAAGTGTTTTCTCGCTTCCCTCTGGGCTTCCCTCTGGAGCTTGAGTAACTTTCCGTATTTCTGCAACTGATTCGCGAATCCCATATTCGGAAATACAATAGGCCTCTCGCTTTGAACACAGCGGAGTGCTGGCAGGAAGTCCATAGAGAGGGCCTGCATCACATATGCAATTACTATGGATGCACTGCGGCTCATTCCCCACACACAGTGCACTAGGACGGTTCCCCCCTCAGCTCTTGCTTTGTGAATGAATTCCACCCCCGCTGCAAAGTGTTGTGACAAATCTGCGGTGGTATCATCTGGAATGCTGTGGTGGAGTAAGTTAGGTATCCAAAGAGAATAGGGGAAAGAAAAACAAGCATACTGTATGTGGCTGAGGGAAATGTCAGCACTGAAGTGGGACACATGGTCTTCAATATCATCTATTTCCATGACTGAGAGAACATGAGTGACGCCGAGTTGTTTCAGTGTCTAACCACAAGGGTAAGTACAGTTGTTGTGACAGTGATTGTTTAAGCCACCGCGCGAAAAAAGAAGAAGAAGAGACAAATGCAATACCTCGGAGTCATAGGCATTGCGTTCATCACCAAGAAAAAGCCCCTGCATTATCTTATCTGGTGACGACCTTCTCCTTGGCGACCACCTGCCATCCTCCCCAGACCACGTGAAATTCTCTGCAAACTGCTTTGGTGCCAACATTTCTAGTGTCACTTCGCTCTCCCCGTTATGTGACATGGGTGTTGTGGACAGGTGACCAAGTACCCGTATTTGTTTATTTATTTTGTGTGGTCTGTGAGGTTTTTAGGTGGCGAATGGAACTGACGAATAACCAAAAAAAGACAACGCCGAAAGTTGAGTTCGCGAAAACGAGGTTCCGGTTTTCAGTGAGATCTCTCCATGGAGAAAATCAACTCGATGGGGTGATCAACGATATTGTCATCGGGAGAATCCCGATTTTTCCGCGGATTGGAAAATTCCGTTTCTGTAATCGGAAAATACAACACTTGCTTTCTTTTAATTTAAGAGTTGGTTTGTGTTGGTGTTGGTGTGGATGTAGGTGTTGGCTCTGGTGTTGTTATTGCTGGGGAATTTGAGTGAGATAGTGTTGGTGATGGGGAGTTGGTGGCACCAAAGCTTGGCCTTCGCTTGAGAACACTTCTGAAATCGGTTATTGGGGGTGTGTTGGTGATTGGTGGAAGTTCGGTTTTGGATGGTGCCTTCTTGAGTGCGACTCGTTTGGTTGATATTGTGTGATCTGCAGTAGGTGACACAGAGATTTCCGTGTCAAAGGACTTGGATTTTGTCTTGGTGTCGCCTGGATAGGAAACGCAACCGAGCCGGTGTTAGAACGGAATAGAAAGGAACTTAGTGGGATGTACCTGGCGTTTTTATAGGTTCGGTGGCACTCCCGTCTTTGGCTGCGTTTCCGGTGGCGCTGGAAACTGCAGGTGAAGATGTTGATTGGGGTAAAGAATTTGTGGAGTGGGAAAGAGCTTTGCGCTGTTTAAGAGCAGCAAGTGGATCACGAGGTGCGGTACTGGCGTTGGGGTTGGTAGCCTGCATGGGATTCCAGATTCCCGGTTTCACTTCTCTCACAATGGAGGCCATTGTAGGCTTCGTGGGTGCTGTGGTTGGCTTAAGAGTAGGTGATGGCACCTTTGCAGGGATATGTGCATGTGTAGTATTATCTTTTGGCGGCGGCGGTGTTGCTGCTGTTTCTGGTACTTCATGAGGTTTTGGTGTTGCTGTAATGTTGGAAGATGCGGGTGGTAAGTTGGACGTACTCTGGCTTTTGATATTTCCTTGGGATACAGAGCGTAATTTAACTTTAGAGAGATCCACCGGTCCATTAACCATTGAGACACCAGTTATTGGTCGCTTGACACTGGGAGCGGGACTTTCTGACTGCGGGGGAGATGATTCTGTCGATGTAGAGGGAGAACTTGTTGCCTCAGGCTGCACTGTTTCTTCCGCACCAGCCATGTTTATTTCCTTTGTTTAAATGTCAGATGAAACTTAGGAAAAAAAACCTTACTGTTGGGGAAAAGGAGCCCGATAATCGGGAGGCTTTGTAGGTACTAAAACGTTTTTGATTCTTGGGTCGTGGAGCACGCCCAAGAGTTAACTACAAATAGATGAGTGCCAATGATATTATTAGTAATGTGCAATTTTGGTGGTAATACATGTCTAAGTTTCTTCCAATTATCAGGGATATCTGAATCTTGTGCCTCTTCGGTTTCTGGTGTGTTTTCACTGTCTGCGTCGTTGTGTGTGCTGTCTACAGAGTTACTGCTTGCATTGGACGCCTCAGCATTCCCCAATGGCTTTTCTAATTCGATAGTGGAGTTGGAAACCTCTTTCTGTGCCAATTGGAGATTTGGTTCAACGGCCTCTGTTGGTAACTCTGGCACATTCGAACTGATAGTAGGCTGAGAATCACTCTTAGAATCCGTTTCTGCAGACTCTGCTTTCCTTGGCTCTACCTCAGTTGGTTGCACAACAGACGGTTGTGGAACGGGTAAATCACTTGGTTTTTCACTGGATACCCCAAGCTCTTCTTGCTTGACTGGAGCAAGTAGTACAGTTTGGTTTATACTTTCGAGAACAACTTCGGTTTCTTTAGCAGGTGCTGTTTCAGACTCCTTTGGTATGACAGTTTCTGTATTGGATTCAGTGCCTAGTACAGATTCTGGTTCCTGTTTGGTAACCAGGGGCATTACTGTAGAAGTTGTACTCAATTCAGGTTCTGGAGTGTGAGTTGCTTGCTGTTCACTGGCTTCTGCCTCTTTTACTGGAGCTGTTTCTGGCGTTAGAGAAATCGTTGATATCGGTTCCTTTAGAGAGTCGGTTACAGAGTTTTGAGTGGGAGCTACACTCTCCTTGTCAGAGAGGCTCTCAGAAGTGTTTGATACAGGTTCTGCTTCAGAAGTACAGATTACGTCAGGCTCTTGATTGGATGTAAGGTTCCCTTCAGCAGTAGATACCACTTCCAGTTCTTTGTTTGAAATCACTTCTTTCCCAACCGAGTCTTGGATAGCTTCTATTTTTTCAGAGGCCACTGCAGTCTCTGTAGTAGGGGCTTCTTTGCTTACAATTTCGGGTTCAGGAACTGAGGCCACATCTTGCCTTTCGACCTGCGTTGCCTCTTGATCTTTAACGATGTCTACTTCCTGTAAGGACTCCTTTTCTGGTTCTGGCACTTTCTTCTCCACAACCAGTTCTGTTTCCCTAGGTGCAGGTAATTCTTGGGATAAAATTTCTGGTGCTGTTTCCTTTATTTCTTGTGCTGCTTCCTTTATTTCTGGTGCTGCTTCCTTTATTTCTGGTGCTGCTTCCTTTGAGCTCGTTTCTGGATCCAGTTTAGGGACAGTACTCAGTTCTTGGGGAGTCTCTTTTGCAAATGCCTCAGGTGTTACCTGGGCAGTCAAAGAAAGGTCTTGTGCAATTTCCTTAGTTGTGAGCATTTCTGAATTGTTTTCTTTGACAGGCTCAAGTTGTGGGGATTGCTCAGCAATGGGTTCTGGGTTCTCGGAAGGTACAATGGAAACTTTTTCTGTAATAAGTTCGACAGATTCCACATGGTGGACGACTTCCATGTTTGGCTCTTTGGGGGTACAGTTCGGTTCAGCGTGATTTGGTACTTGCTCGATATCAGATACATGTTCCTTTTCCAAAGTAGCCTGTGGCTCTGTAACAGAAGGAATTTGTTGGTCTTCTGGGCATGGCTTTGGTTCCTCGAGATGGGCTTGCTCTTTCATGTCAACGTTTGGCTCTGGAGTTCTAGTATGTACCTCCTCAGGAGTATTTCGGGAAAGCAGTTCGGCACCTATAGATAGCACCGAGATAGTCTCCGGTTTTGTTGGTTCTGGCGTTTCTATGGCACCCACATCAATGTGAGACTTGGGGGGAAGCTCCACTGTGGTTGGTACTGCCAAAATCTCCTCAGGTTGGACCTCATTCTGCGATACATTTTGTTCTAAATGGTTTTCCTTGTTCACTGCAGTGTCTCCTTCTGTCTTCACAACTGGGGAAACGTTACCCTCACATAGAGGTGATTCTATGGAGGTTTTAACAGGGAGTTGGGCGGCTTCCTCTGTACAAGCAATTTGAAGGTGAGTTGAAGGTACCTCTGTCTCTTGGAGCACCACTTCAGGCATTGCCCTCTCAGTTGTTTTTGGACTCTCATCCAATGGCACAGGGAGTATACTGTCAACTGTCTTATCTTGGATTTGCCCAATAAGGATAGGCTCTTGGGCTAAAAAGTGAGTTGGTGTTGGCTCTGCGGGAGTTTCCTTGATCGATTGTACTTCCTTGATCTGATTTGTTGTCGAATTTGAAGGAGTGTTTTCTTGTTTTACTTCGATTGGAACTGAAGTGGATGATTCCTCTTGAGCCTTAGCTTGTAGGGGCCTATCGCATGTGATTAAAAGAATAGAAGTACAGGTTTCATACATTTCCATTGTAGTATGGGCGTGGGAGAGTACGGGTTCTTCTACACGCAATTCCGTTTCTTGAACTGGGAGAAGTGTTTCTATTACCGATTGTTCTTCATCGACCAGCTGTTCACTTGGGGTTTCAGGCTCCAAAGTGACAGAAACAGAGTTGAGCTCTTGAATGGACTTGGGTATAGCTGTAGGTGGTGCCGGGGCTTCAGTGGTTGTCTGGGGGACAGAAATGGAGGGCTTGACTGTAGGAAGTTGCACTGGGGGTGGACTTGCTATTAGAAGTACCGTTGGAGCCTCAGATGTTGACGGTGAAATGGTTGCAGTGGGCTGCACCATTGGAGTGGGGTGAATAGTCTTGGCCACTGGTGCGGGTAAGGGGCAGATTTCCGCCCGTTTGTCAGACAATATTGAAGCTGATGTGCTGATAGGTGTAGGAGCCTGAATGGGCTCTGGTGGCGAAGCTGCAATGCTTTGGCTAGCATTCGTGTTTGTGTTCGTGTTGGTGTTGGTATTTGTGATTGTGATTTGAGTCTGTGGTGCAGTGTTGGGTGGAAGTGGTGAAGGTGTTATCATGGGGATGGTTTGTGAGGCAGGGGGAGAAAGAGTGGGTGTGGGGTTCATGTTTGGCTGTGAAGTGGTTGCAGAAGAAGAGACACTCACAGAAGCAGGGCTCATTTGAGAGCTTGTAGTTTTGGCAGGTTCCGGATCCAGAGAAGTGTGCACCACTGGCATGAGCTGCTTTTGTACTGGTGGTTGTTGCTGGACTTGGTTGGTTCCCTCAGTCTTAAAGGCTGCAGCAAGCTTTCCATGAGATAAAAATTCTGCTATATTTCATACTATAGAGAAACACACGACGCATAGACACGGAGAGATAGATATAGAATATAGAATATAGAAATTGGGAAATAGAAAATAAGAATGAAACGAAACGAAACGAAACGAAAGCCAAACCTGCAGCCACAGTGGCCTCAGCAACGCCACCGTCTTTGGTTTCGGGGAAGCCGCCGGGCGAATTTGCCGGCTGGTCGGTTGGGACACCGCCTTCGACCAAGTGGACGGTCTCCTCCGGGGGCTTCATCCCACAACACGGAAACGAGTTCCCCATGGTGGTAGGTAGTTGTTGTCGCGGCCACCAATCTCGAAAATGAAGAGTATTGGTTACGGCCCGTAACCTTACGGTTTGTTGTTGTTTCGGGGGCAGGCGATTTTTTTTTTGTTTGTTTGGGTATTTTGTTGGTGAAAAAAATGAAATGGACGTGTGAGTAACTTCCTGATCTGGAAGCTTATTTTTTTGTTGCTGTTAGCAGGCGGGTTCAAACCGGAACTCCGGTGAGTCCAAACTTGCAATATGGTGGTACTATGTCTCTAGGCATGCATTTCAACATCAAAGACGCTGTGTAATCTTTGCCAGCTGGAAGTCGCATTGTACAGTTTAAACTATAAATCATACAGGAAAAAAGACACCCAACCTTCACAGAGTGAAAAAACGAAATCGGATATAATTATCTTCTTGGGCTCTTCTTTTATTCATAAGATTGCGTGCGTGATGTGGGTATCTTGAAGGAAGCGAATCCAGTACAGTTGGAGTCTCGTTCCTGTGCTTCATAGAAAAGGAGTTGCGGAGTTCCCCGATTCAGGAAGTGTGACAAGTAAACCATGAGGATTGTGGGCCACATCCCACACATGCCTTTGTCAAATACCATTCATTATTTCAAATATGTGTTTATGGTGTCGATGCATTTGCCCTCGGTTTTTTTTTTTTTTGGGAGGGGGGTTATGGCATACTGCATTGGATTCCTCTGTCAAATATCATTTGAGGGTCTCCAGCTTGTATGGCTTCAAGAACTGGAGCGTCTTTGAGACTTAACAGTAATTACACTTTCAGTATAAAGGTGAAACAAGAACTTACCGGACATATTCCGTTACTGTAAGCCCTAGTTGGTCATGGTAATATTCAGGCTTCTCGTAGTAGGCAGGCCCTGCATGAGTAAAGTCCGTAGTTGAAACCACAAGTACAGAATCCCTCGAAGATTCCATTGAGCGAATCCATCCACCAAGCACAGCAGCTAGTCTCAAAGCATCCTCTACGGCAACCAGGTCCCCAACAAGAACCGGTACAATCCGGAACCGCCTTCCTAAGCGCTCAAACGCAACCATCAGCATAGGCAGCTGGTTTTCCACGCTGTGTTCCCTCTGATGAGCCTGCTCATCAACCACCAGGAACTCTTCTGCCCCCCGGAATTCCAGCAGTGATGACACCGCATCGCAGTCGACCTCCACGTCCCCCATTGGTGTATTCCACACATCACATCGAGATAACATCACCCTCCCACAGCCAGCACCACCGTGGTTGGTTCCAAGAATCACAATAGTGGCTGTCATTCCACAGGAGCCTAAAAACTCCGCATTGGTGACCAGCCCCCTCAACACACAACACCCATAATATCTACGCATAGACAAGCAAGTGGCGAGTGACCTTGGGCCAGGGTCCCAATGGCCAAAGCGGCCGCCCTTCCCGATGGGTCTTGATACGCACCGTGAGGCACAATTACACCCCACAACGACTCCGTGCTGCTGCTGCTGCTTCTTGTGATTGTGATTGTGACAGCGGTGGTTGTTGGTGGCTTCTGTGTTGTGGGGTGGTAGGAGGGAGTGTACTAGTGTGCCCAGTGGAATGGCACTGGACGGGAAGTAGTGGCACAAGGCCGTTCTTGTGTTGCAAGCGGCGTGATGCATAGTGTGTTATGGGAATTTAAAATTTATTCTCTTGGCGAGTATTTACTTTGGCTTTTTGTTTTGGTTTGGTTTTGTGACTCCTCGAAAGGCATGCCTGGAATGCCTCCATGCCTTTTGGTGAGGCACTGTTTTTTCAAGTTATACAAGGAAACTACTTGGGATCCAATGTGACATAGAAAGAGGAAACCCAACTGGGAATTGGTAAGAAATGGATAACCTTGAGGAGCAATATACCCTCTTTGGCCGTTGAATTCGGCAGCCCACCAACCATCCTGGTCCTCCTTGTCAATAATTTTGAGCCTGTCACCCCGCTGGAAAGACAGTTCGTTCTATGGGGAATGTGAGGAGAAAAATGAAAGAAGGAAATATACTATATACATACAGAATTGGTAGAAGTGTAACCGGCTATAGCAGTAGCATACAATTCAGCTGATGTTGCTGGTGACGTTGTGGCAGGGGTTGTTGCGGGGGTGGTGGCGGGAGTTGAAGCAACAGGCGTGGGAATCGCAGCAGTTGTAGTAGTAGCAGCAGCACCCGTTGGTGTGGGGTCGTCGGGTTTTTTGCGTTCTTTGACAACTTGTTGCATCAAACGGTTTATACTAGGAGGTCAAGTGCAAGTGAGTATAGATATCAATGAGCTTCTCTTACCCAGCCGTCCACAGTTCCCCAGCCCTATCACCATCAGCACGCATTTTCCAGTCCCTATCGTGCGTGGAGAGAGAGATTTGCGTGCGTTGCTTATCACCTTTGTCTTTGTTCTCCACTGTTATTCTGAATGAATAAACCTCGCGCAGTGATACTTGGCCCTGCCCACATAAGTTGGTACAATCCCGTGGCCCATATGGGTATTTGGTTTGAAACCTTCTTCGCTCGACAAGTTTCATCAGTGTAGTATGCTAGTACAAATGGCTCAGAAGCACTGTTTGAGAACCATCTTTTTTTCCAAGTTTTGTGTATAGCACCTAGTTTTACAAGCCAACCTTTCACAATCTATGGAAATACAAAAAAAAAAAAAAAGTTAACTGGGCCGTTGTTGCAGTGCAAGTAATAGCGTGCGTACATGTGAATATAATTTCTTAAGAAAAAGACAAGATCAAAGCACTACACCACAACACGACGTTGCAGTGCATGATGCACTTTTGTTTTATTTTGTGTTTGTGAGGCACCATGTCATCTGACGGTGCAGTGCTCATTTGTACAAGACACGCCGGGGTTTTAATTATTTGTTGTCACAGTGGCTACTGCTTTTGTTCTTTCCAGCGGTTTGACAAAAGGAGATAAAAATAATGATTTTATCGTTGAGCGCTTTTCGGCCTGTTGTGGAGATGACACCCCGCGATCACAATCACATAATAATCAAGGTTATTTCCAGATCTTACGTAGAGGTTATGGGCTGGGAGTTGCGGTTGTTCTTTGAGCTGCGATCTACCGCTGAAGCGGAGGATCTCAACGTATTCCGCATGGTGGGTGCGAGGGAGACAGGCGGAATTGAAAGAAGGACCGACGACTATATTGTGCTTGACGAATGTTTTGGGTAATCGCGAGACAGTGTGCACGTTTTCCGCCTTTACTTGGACACATTTTTTTCCGTACAAACGCACATAGACTTAAATTCCGAGATTCGTCATCTCTGGAACTCAAAGAACGACTTGAAGTGGATGGACGCTATCATGCTGAAAAATGGAAAAAGTCATACCTTCACGGTTCTTTTGTTTAGGCCTTCCACCCGTATAACATTTGTACCTGCTCCCCCCCCACAGGAACGTTGCACGACCCTATTCCCCTTTCTGACCTTCAATACTCTCTTTCACGGTGTCCCGTGAGTAACCCTACACGCCTTCAGGCTGTTGCATCCCGATTGCCAGCCAGTGTCCCTTTGGTAAAGGTATTTGATAGCTCTGTTCACACAAGCTTGTTCCATTGTAAATATGTGGAAATTTCCTCAAGCTTACTCAGGTTGCCAAGCAGCGGAAGTCGTTTTCTGCCCCTCTGAGAGCTTTTTCTCCGACCGCCTCCGGCGGGTCTGTCTCTGCGGAGCAGACAGATATTGATGTAAGTATACAAGGTACTTCACTAGGCCGATACCGCAGCATCTGCGTCGAAGGTGGCCTACCCCTATCACTAGATACTGTATGTGAGTACCTGCAAGCACGGAGCATCACTTTCATGATGGCCGGATACCCAGAATTTCTATTTAGAACAGCTGGAGGAGGACACTGACAATCAAAAAATTTTGCTCCAACAAACTAGAAGGAAATCCAACACAAAAACATCCCTCTTTTGTTTAGGAGAGGGTTTTTTCTTTATTACTACGTGTTTTCATCTGGTTGAGTGTTTGGAGGACTGCTGCTTGTGAAAGAAAGGCACGGCTTGTCACCACACTCACAAGACACCGGGAGTGGATTCAACGAGGGATTGTTGAACACATCATCATTGTCATCTTCTGCCTCGTCATCTGCTTCATCGCCGTCAACGTGTGGGGTGCTGGTGACCGGCTTTATGGATGCAAGTATCTCTGCTGTGTCCGGAATGTCGTCGCAGTAAGCGTAGGCGGAAGAGGTTCTGCTTGTGCTTGTTGTTGAGGTAGATGTTGGTTGTGGTTGTTGTGACGGGTGTGGGTCTTTGCCCTTTTCCTGTGTAATGAAACAGCCTGTATCGCTCCCACTTTCGTGGCCGGGCTTGGAATCTAATATAACAACGCTGCTCGGAATGTCGTCATCCAGTCTGGCCGGTTTCACTTCCAATATCAGACAGGAATCCTGGGTGAGTGTCTGTGTTTGTTGACTTGGCTGTGTGGGTGGTGCATATTTTTCCCGCAACTCCTCCACAAGGTCCCCTATTTTCTTGCGCATGAGTGCAAACTTCTCAGATGTTAGAGTGTGCTCCCAGTTGTTAAGATCATCAATGCAAGTTGGGAGCTGAGTGACAAATGTCTCGACAAACACCAGCAGATACAATCCACAGTCAACGTAATTCGTTTGGCGGGGAACGGTGGGTGCAAATGGCGCAAGGTGGTCCCATTGTACAGTTACTGATGAGGTTTCATCCTTGTCCAACTGGGAGCCGTGTTTTTCTTGCCACTCCCACTGCAAGAAACTACCCAGCACAGAAAGTGTGGTATAACTCACTCCCATTAACAGACTGTCCAGAAATATTACGCAAGGTGATTCTTTGAAGGAAGATGATGGCATGCACACGATGGCAAGGCTCCAATGAGCACCCTCATGAATAGGCACGATTATGTACTGCTTCTCAAATAGGTCGGTTTTTGTCCAACTACAAAGTGTTTTGTAGGCACTGGAATCACCATGATGTTTTTGGTGGGTGAGTGAGAGTTTCTTGAAGAAAAATGGGTTGAAGAAATGACATAATTGTTGCCGGTCGGGTGGAAGCGTATTGTAGATATACTGCATGTAGAACTCGATAATACTATCGTTCACCATTTCGTGAGGTTCGAGCCTCTTCAGGTCTTCAAGTGTTATGGCAATAGCACCACTGCGACTGGTTGGGTAAACCATAACTACGTCATTTTTTGTGCTTTTTCGTGCTGGAATCTGCGGAGGCTCAGGGGAACCCTGCGTTTTTTCGTGTTTTGACTTGGACCTACGCCTGGGAATCACAGGGCACTCGGGTTCCTCTTCAGCGTCAAAATCAAAGGGACCTTTCTCTACAGACCGGCGGTGAGGATGGGTCTTGTGTGTATGTTCCTGGATTCAGGTTATGAATAGGTGGCAAATCTTAAACACGGAGCGTGCCTGTTGCCGATTTTCTGAGTCAGGAGAGTCACCATCAACAACATACTCGAGATCAAGAGCACTACAGAAAATGAGCAAGTATCAAGTAGTGAGAAAGTGCATACTTTTTACTAGCAGCATGGTTTTTGGGTTTTTTCTTCTTTCTGGGATTAGAGATCGGGGTTGGCGGTCTTTTCCTTTCTTGTGTCCTTTCTTGTGTACTCTACATGCTGCAACTTAAGTTGGAAATAAGATAGTAGCTAAGAACAGTACGTCTTCAGGATTGGCCACAGGGGAAGGACATTTATCTGCAACAGTCACTTTCTCGTCCTGGCGTTCTTCTCGCAGAGCTGGGGACTGCGGAGAGTGACAACAGGTTATTTCTAGTTCTGGTTTCTCAACCGCCAAGGCGTCCCTTGAGTTTGAGGTGACTTGCTTTGCCTGTTCTCCAGGTGAATCTGGTATTGTAACAATGTTCTTGGCCACATTCGAGTCACATGGTGAGTCGGTTGCTTCAATGAGTACAGGTGATCTTGAAGAAGGCACATCCCTCGAAACTTGGACTTCCTCTTCAAGAGGGGGCAGCTTCTCATACATTTTCTTTTGATCCAACAGAGAACTAGACTTGCTCTTCAGGGGTGTAGCCACTGCAGCTGCTCTCCTACCGTTGAATGATGATTCAGGTGGTACATGGGGATCTTCGGGACTGCACAAATCAACAACAGCTGCGCCATTGTCATTGTGTTTATCAGCGCTAGTATTCGTGGTGAAACTTCTATCAGGTTTTTTT
This sequence comes from Pelomyxa schiedti, assembly GCA_020536535.1. Classification (NCBI taxonomy): domain Eukaryota; phylum Evosea; order Pelobiontida; family Pelomyxidae; genus Pelomyxa; species Pelomyxa schiedti. The sequence continues at coordinate 130,238 of JAHLWZ010000790.1, forward strand.
CCTTCAGCAATCGGCTTTTTTGGCAGCGATTCCGGTCGTTTATCCCGAGGCTTAGTTGCATGTGGTGTGTGCAGGGCTGCTGCAGTACTTGACATGGAACCAATTGATGAAGTCAATAAGTCTTTGTGAACGCTATTGTTTCTAGCAGACATTGGACTCGAAGAAAGTCGGCTCCCGCGAGTCGTGTATCCGCGCGTGTCAGACGAGCCAGTGGTGATAATGTCAGAAATGATTTTGCGTTGATTTGTACTTGAACTTGCAGTCGCACTGATAGGAGCAGTTGTCTTTCTTGGGCTCGCGCCGTTTGAGGTGTCAGAAACCGCAAAATACGAGCCCTCGACGCGGAACGCGTCCGGATCTACGCCACCCGAGATGGAGAAACGCGGTTTGGAAGTCGTCGGTTTTGTGGGAGATCTTGTCGGCGACAACGGGCTCTGGAGCAACCGCACCGGATCGAAGACTTCTAGCGTTGGGTGTGCCGGCTTTTGTTTACGTCTGAATGTCGGCCGTGACATCTCCGTAAATTTTTACCACTCCTTCGCCTTCTTGGTCTTTTAATTTCCGCGTTTGGCTGTTTCTCAGAGGCTTGGGTCCAGTCTGCTAGACTCTCTCAGGAAGATGGGATTGTCATGCCGTGGAATGCGGAGCGTGGGCGAAGAAGGAGTGACAGCGGGGACTATGTGGCCAGGTAGCGAACAGATTTCCTCAACCTGAACGGTTCGGTTCAGAAGAAGAAAAACTGCCGGAGGCTTTCCAATCGCTGAATGAAAAAGGGAGGCACTGGGAGCCGTCGAGATGCCAAGCACGACACAGAGGCCGGCACGCCGAAGCCCAGATCTACGGTAACAACTACGAGTACAAGTAGCACAACCGGCACTACCAGAGAGGCCGAAAACACGGGAGGACTGCAGGCTGCCAAGATCTCAACCCCGTGCGGCGATGAAAATCTTACTGCGGAGCAGAGGGCGAAGCGCGACGAAATGGTGGCTAGCTTTTTGGATGCAGATCCTGAAAATGGCATCGACGTTTGTTGTGAGTGGCCACCCCTTTGGGTGCTCATTTTTTCATTCCGACTTATCTCTCTCTCTCTTTTTTTTTTTTTTTTTTTTTGTTTTTTTTCTCCTTTGCTGCTAGTCTCTTTTGATACCACTGGCTCGATGTATTGCTACCTTAAAGAAGTGAATAGCTCTCTAGTCTTTGTGTATCTCATGGTTGGCAGGTACGGACCCAAGTGGAGGAAACCGCACGAAATTTGTTCAAGATGATCCCTCAAATGCGAATTTCCATTATCACTCATGGAGATTTTTGTGATGATGAGAAAGCTATTAACATCCTTGATTTTACCAATCGTATGAGTTTTTGTATTGCAATTTAATCCAACTGCACCAAACAGGCGTTGAAGAGGTGTGCAGATTCATCAAGGATGCCCCATGCACTTGTGGTACCGTCCGTTTCTTCTGTGACTCTTCCTGTTAACTCTTCTTAACCAAGGTGGTGATCTCCCCGAAAATTACGAGTTCGTTTTGCATAAAGCATACGACTTAAGTTGGGTTCCCAACCATGCCAAAGCACTAGTACTCATTGGCGACTGTGAACCTCACCCCCCAAGGTGAATACAAGGGTCAAGATACCTTTAATAAAACCTTCAAGTTACACTGACCGTGGTTTCAACTGGCGTAATTGCGTTGAGAGACTGTTCAGAAATAAAGGAGTCAAGGTTTCTACACTTAGTTGGCAGGTTAACCCAACCACAAAAAGATCTATGGGTGCCACTGCTCCCCATCGACTAGGGTTACCCCTTTCTACGTGGATATTTCCCGCAGGTCAGGGGGAGGTATGACCAATAACTTTGGGTGTATCTTACTGTATTAGTTTATTTTACTCTCAAGGATTTCTCCTTGGTTACTCACATGTTCAAGGCTGTATGCTATAGGGAATACAGCATTGAACAGTTAAGAAGGTACGCCTCAGAAGTGACATCATCAGAGAAAATGAAGGTTGGACTTCCAATAAAATCAAGATAAATCTACAACCCCTTCCCAGGAATCCATGAAAGACATGTTTGATGCTATGATAGCAGACTTGCAGTTTCAGGATCCTCCAGCCCGCCTTTCTGTATGGCAGTGTGTCCTATTTTTTGGATAACTCTCACTCAGGACCCGTGGTGGGATATTTCTCTCGATTCCAACACCGTGCCTCGCTATTATTCACACAATGGCGATAGGGCCTGGAAAACCTCTAAAGCCCCAGAAATAGAAAGTTTCTTCCTTTCTTTTTTGTAATAGACATATTTACACATCTGTAGCACCTCTGGCCTTGTATGACCTTTTTGATCCAACGATCGCCACGCGAGATACAGCTCCATCAACTACAGGAGACAAAACCACAGCAAAGCCGGATCCTGGAGAGAAAACTTCACCAAAAGACTCTCCCACATATAAAGACCCACCTGACTCACCACACACTCGATGCAAGATAACCGAAGCGGAACACCACGGTGCAAACACTCGCACTGGAAGTCGTATACTAGAGACAAGGGAGCCCGTGACGACTCTTGTGGAGCAGAAGGTTTTTGTTACGCAGAAATCAATCTTAATGATCTCCAGGCAGCCCGTGCCGCCGTACTTGCGGCTGAGCTTACTCCACCACCTTCCACAGCGGAACTGTTTCTTCGAGATGGATGGATAGTCAAAAACGGTGAACTTATACACCTGACAAGAGAGGAAAGCATAAAATATACGAAAGAACGCATTGCCTCTCTAAAGATCACTACTGCCTCATGTGTCAGCTCTACTGACAGTATGCCCAGCGCAGAACAACCACGTGAGATAATTCCAACAAAAATTAAGTCAAGTGTGCATGATGCAGGACGCAAGGTACTTTTTTTTTCCCCTCGCAGTTTTTAATCCCACCAAAGCTCACACCAGAAGAAAGCAAAGTATTTGCCACAAAAAGACTGATGAGAGACCTCAAAGAATTGGAACGAACAATTATCTACAACGTATCAGCCAGACCCCTTCCAGATGATATATTCGTCTGGCATTGCAACATGGTGAGAAATCACCTCATCGTTTCTCAAGTTTCATCTCCTACAGGGTGGCCCTCCGCTTACACCGTATTCTGATGTTGTCTTCCATTTAGTTATCAAGTGGGCCCTCCAAATCTTACTGACAATGTACTGAACTGTTTACTTCCAGGTTCTCTATCAAGTATCCTAGAAAACCTCCAGTAGTAAATGTAATTTTTTTTCTGCTATTTTATAAGTTTTAATGCCTGTGTAGATATGCACAAAACTCTATCACCCAAATGGTTCCCACCCTTTTTCCTTTTCCGTATTTTAGTTTATTGTGCCAACAACATTGCAGTATTTGGATGTTGGGTGTGCTTAGATATGCTCGAAAATGGAGTGTGGGATGAACTAATGGATGGTGCTACTTTTACCGGCTGGAGTTCGGGTGTATGAGCTTCTTCTTTCACAGACCTCCTTTGATTTTCTTAGTATTCCCTCACGACTATATTGATTCAATTACAAGCTTTTCTTTTTGCTGGGATTGAAACGGCACCAAGAATCATTGAAGCAACACGTAAGCTGGCTCTCCACTACAAATGTGCGGAATGTGGGCATCAAGGGGCTCCAGAGAAGGTTTTCCTTCTCTAAAACCAGAGGTTTGAATTAGCCTTACATATTGCAGATTTTTCCCCCGTTCACCTATACAACATTACCACGTTACTCAAAAGAAAAGCGCGTACTTGTGAAATCCACACCCGCCCCAGCCACCCCAAGTTCGAAATCTACACCACCTACAGCCACCCCAAGTAAAACTGAAACAGTAGTTACAACAGCACCAAAGGTGGAAACCAGCGCTTCTCCTTCGGTTGTTGTTCCTTCAGCGGGCCTACCCACACCAACAGCAAATCATACAAAGAAATCACGTAAAACATCAGGCCTGCCTCCACTTCCTCTCCTTCCCACTCTTTGTATGCCTACCTCGCAAACAGTCAGCAGCTTGCAAGAGACGTCAGTCCTTGCAGAAGTGCCAAAATTTGTTAGACTGGAAGATTTGAAACCACGCATGAAAGTTACTGGCACAGTTACCAATGTAAAGAGAGAAATGGGGGTATTTGTTAATGTGGGCACTGAGCGTGATGGTTTAATTCCTGCTAGACTTCTTACTCGTGAGGACTGGTACATATTTTTTTTCTTTTTTTGCCCTCTACACAATCAATTTTCCAGGCAGCACCTCAGTTCTCCCAAGCAGATAGTGTATGCATTTGTTGAGTCCGTAAATCTGGCTTCAAGAAGGTTGTACCTGACATTATCTCTGGACCCTCTACAGGAAGTTTTTGAATCTCAAAAGACCTTACATATAAAAGAGCTAGAACCTGGCATGGAATTGATTGGTTGTGCCACTAAAGTAGAACCATATTGTTACAATAAGACATAACGTTGTTTAGGTTACTGAACAATGTGCATATTTGGATATAAAGGTTGTTGGCGATATTCCCGTTGCATGGGGTCATTCTCAGCCGTCCAGTTTGAGCCCAACTTCACGTGATTCCATACCAGGAGGATCTTTAGAAACATCAACACTGTCCGCATCTCAGCCACCTACATCTTCATCAGTGGTAATACCCACCGCATCACTGACGTCCCCGCCTTCAACAGCCATACCTACAGCAACATTCCCCACGCATTCCGGAGCCGCAGCTGCACCCGCACCCAAACCTACCAAACTTGTCGTAACCAAAACTGCACTGCGCCTTGTGACTGCTCAGTTGAGATCTGGCCAAGTTCGCGGGATAATTGTAATAGATGCTCGTGATTGTTTCAAGCCAGGAATGTTTCTACCCGTTCAAGTACTGCATGTTGACGCAGAGGACTGCAAAATTGATTTGATGTGCAAGCCCAAATCTACTCCACATACGGCTGTTAGGAAAATTACACGAAACGAGGACCTGATGAGTAGCTTGGAGGGAAATCCTATGTCAATTCTTTCTGTGGACTGCATGTGCACTATCTTTCTTTCTTTTTCCGTCTTTACAATATTTAGCTACAAAATTTTCCGATACTTATCCCCGATTGACATTACACGACTCGGAATGACATGCAAATTTTTCCATAAACTGTCAGCTGATGGTGTGAGCTATGTTTGGGAGCGAAATGAGCTTGTGTGCTTTCATTCAAAAAGAACTTATCTTGAAGATACTCTGGGAGTTGGTTTGAATTTGGAAAATAAGGTTCCTCCATTTTCATGCCTATTTCTCACTTTTTTTTAGTTAAATGGCAAACTGGCCTATATTACAACTACTTTCGACTTGCTTTCGTAAAGTCCAAGAACAAAAAGAAAACTCTCACCATTACTAAAAAACAGCTATGACGCTTTCATGCTCGAAAAAGTGAGGATGGCAGCCTACCGGGAACCTTTTACACACTGGTTGCCACTCTACATTAATAAGTAGTTCGCTTCTTCATCACGTTTTCTTTTTGGTAAACAAATCTAGGAGGCATGCTGTTCAAGCAGTGCCCCTGGCCAAAGAAGCCATGGGAAAAGTATTTCTTATTAGGCTCAATTTGGGTTAATACTCTTAGATTTGTGCTGAATGCTATGGATCTTTTGAACCGTGGATGGTGTGTGAGGTCATCCCAAAAATAATGAACTCCCTCGTCGTGCAAGTAATGACTGGTAAACTCCATGCAAGCATCATGGCCATTGAGGGCTATTGTGCATTCCACCATCTTTTCTTGATGTTCCTTGATGTACCCTAAATTCTCTCTACCTACAACTCATTCTTGAATCCCTGCAGCTCTACCCAGAATTAAGAAGAAAAGTTGATGAAACTATTGAAACATTTATCAACGATGAGAAAACCCGCAATAAGCACCAAGTTCCTGCTTTAGGCGAGTGGCTGCCACTCCTTACAGTCACAGAAACATACAGGCATTCTTGTTGTATCCTCTTTTATGTTATAGTTACATTCATGGTAGCTGGAACGATGTTGCCGTACCATATCTTCATGAGATGTTTGATAGAAACGTTTTGTGGACCCTAAAAAAGTTCCCACAGCTTATCTATCCAACACCAATTGTAGATGAAGTCGCTCGAAAGGTTCGACTGGCAAAGGTTTTTGAAGCGACGACAGTTTCAAACCACCTGGCAATGTTCCACGTTTACTTCCTTAAGGTAGGAAAACTGAGTTGTATCACTAACGAATGGGTTTTTTTTTAGCACATTGGCCGTCCTGATGGAGTGTCACTAGCCCAAGTAAGGCAACTACTTGATATACGTTACGGCCGACCTACATACGGAATGAAGGATCAGCTGCAAAGAGTTTTTTCCCATCCTATAAATTTGTTTCTCTTATGCAATTTTAGGCCATAAAGTCTATCAGACAAGTTAAGGATTGGGAAACTTGGTTCCAGAGAGTCCATGTCCCGTTCCCGGGGGAGATTAGTCTTTGCAAGTGGCTGAACAAGGCCTTGGAGAATTCAAGCAGGTTCTCATCCCAATTCCCGCCTTTTTCCACATCACATCCGCCGGGGGATAATAACTCAAACCAAAAAAAAAAAAAAAAAAAAAAAAAAACAACCAGGCGGCACTATCACAACGACGACGAGTTTCTAGAAACCGCAAGGCGGTCTGGCTTCTACTCACTTACTCCTTCCATGTACCCGTCGCCACCGTCCCTACCATCAAAGTCACCAACTTCAACCTCCAGACCACCGTCGTCGCCTTCAACAGCAAACAAAAAGCCCTCCAAATCCCGTCGTGCAACGGGGAAAGGGTCTTCAGGAGCCTCCCGGCACCTCAATGCTGAGGACGATGACGGCCTCTGAGCCTCTCGATCTGAGATCTCACTTCACTGTCTTACAAACTCCTTCGAAAAACAAACCTAAGGACCCTATGGAATCTTCTCAGTCTACGTCACCATCGTAATGCCCACACCAACAACAAATAATTATCTCGTAATTCCCCGGTTTACGATGTTTTTGTTTCTACGATTTTCAGTACTGAGTAGAAAAAAACAAAAAATATAAAAAAAAAAAGGAAGGGTGATGGGTGCAGGCAGGGTGGTGTTGATCTCGGTCGCATTTCCGCTGTTATTGAGTTTCTATTGTTGTTTGACGGTGTATCCTGCTTGGAGGCTCTCTACATTGATACTTTCTTGTGCCCCCAGCCAGCCCCGCTGTCACGATCACAACGACATCCCAACTTACAATGTGAGCTCTGCCGACATCGCTAGCAGCTCTTCGATTTCTGAAGGATCGGACTCGAGAAGCACTGGAGCCGCTCTGGTTTCTTGTGTGGATTGGTGGGTGTGCGTTGTTGTGGGATCCGCAGTTGGGTTGATGCCGTTGGTTGCCTGGCTTACTGGGAATATGCTCATGCGGTGTGAAGCGGCAAGATACTTCATGAGATTTTCAGCTCAGGTGTTTGGATTTTTATTGTTATCCTTGTGGCCTTGTTTAGCTTACGAAATCGTGTTGGCTGCAGCTGGCGAGGACCACGTCAACGAACTGGCTGCCGGGATTTCTATTCTCGCTTTGGTTTCAGTGGTGTTTGTCATTGGCTTGGTTAATGGACGTGCACTGGTAGTCAGAAGATTTACTATCAAATCAAGCAAAGTGCGGACAACGACTACCATTGCTCACATATCAGGTGAGAGTCACTGCTTTTGCCCCTCTACTTGGTGAGTGTGCAATCTCTTTGTTCTGCTGGTGCATTGTTATTTATTTTCCTCTGATTTTTACATCTTGCGAGTTACTTATGGCACATTCAACAGATTTACACATCGGTTCCCGTTCGGCCAGCTGGTGCTCAAAGGTTGTGGATAAAGTCAATTCACTTCATCCAGACTATGTAGTCATTACCGGTGATCTTGTGGACACTGCAAAACTGAGAGCAAGGGACCTGAAAGCCATTGAACGCATTTCAGTACCTGTTTTGATATGTCTAGGTAACCATGACTTCTGGGTAAAAGAAGGTGAATTGGAGAACCTTCTACCCGGCATTGCTGATGATGAAAGTAGCAACAAGCCTATTATTCTGCGGGATTCTATCCTGAGCGATAGTGGAAAGGACGAGGAGGTGCAGTTTCTCGGAATAGACGATGTTGAGCGTGCTTCTGAGTTCAATTTACGCTATGACGCATTAGCGGCTTCCTCTCAGTTTGATTCGTCAAAGTTTACCGTACTCCTCCACCATAGGCCACACAATGCAGGGGTAACCCATGTTGCCAAAACAGCTAAAGTTGACCTATTCCTGTCCGGACACACACATGCAGGCATGTTTCCACTCTAGTTAAAACTAAATCGCCAAGCTTACACACCAAACAGGGCAAATGTACCCAATGAACTTCCTAGTGATGATAGCCTTCAGGCACGTCAGTGGCTTTTTCCGCAAGGACTCCACGTCGTTTTATGTTTCACCCGGGACAGGAACGTGGGGCCCAGCCGTTCGGCTCTGTTCTTTCAACACTGTCGCTCTTTTCACCATCACTCCAGACAGCTGAACACAAGGAACTGACTATACATTATGTATATTGTCACAAGTCCGCTTCCTCAGTCTAGACTGAGGGGTCGTAACCAAAGCGTAATAAATAAACAACTTCATTGTTGGTATCAAAATGAACTATGTCTCAGAGTTGGGTGTTTACATAGGGGGAGAGAGTGTTGCATCAGACATTGCGGTGCTAAGACAGGAGAGAATAACACATGTTGTGAATTGTGCTGTGGGAATACCCAACTACTTTGAGGGCGAAATGAAGTATTTGAGGCTGTCATTGAGGGACAGTCCTAGTGAAGACTTTTTGCGTGTGCTGCCTATTGTTTTGGACTGGATGAGTGAGTCCTGTTTTATTTTTCCCCTTAGTTTTAACTGTCATCTCTTAGATGCTATCCCAGCAGAAGGAAATAAGCTGCTTATTCATTGTAGAGAAGGTGATGCAGTGGAACAGTACTCTTTGTACAGGAACTCACAGGTTTTCCACAGGGAATTCTAGATCAGCAGCAGTTGTAATTATGTTGCAAATGGCCAGGAAAAGGCTGAGTCTCAAAAGTGCCTACTCATTGCTAAAGTCAGTTAGACCCAGTGTGTGGCCCAATTCCGGGTACTGGAGGCAATTGGCGGCACTGGAGGCTGAGCTAGGTTCCAGTGAATCTGGTGTAATTATGGGACGACCCGGCACGGACCTCGTACCCATTTTCACCGAGAGGTTGATGGAACTGGGACACGACCGCATTAGAACAAGGAAGGCACTAATGCTATCAGGAAACGACTTTGACAATGCGGAAATGTTGCTAAATCAAGGCTCTGTATGACAACAGCACGAAAAAGTTCTTCTTTCTGAGAGCTGTCCTCTCATGACACGTGGGTTGTGCCCATAACACAGAACAGACGAAAACAGTTTGAGTGATCACTTCTCGGAAGCACCCGCCAAGGGACGAAATAAAAAAAAAGGCGTATGAGGGCACTAAGATCCGACGTTGACGAGTCTCACAAGGAACTCGTTGCTGTTCCTGATTATATTTGTGATGCATTGGATCCTGTCTCGTGCAAAGTTCTTTCTCGTTGTTTCTTTCTCTTATGTTTCTTCTTCTCTTTTGCGGGCACTTTTTTTTTTTTTGCTTTATGAACTGACCCTTTGTTAGTGGAATTCAACAAACTAAAAGAAATACCAGAAGAATTTGGTCGTCTGACTGCTTTGGAGGACTTGAGGGGTGTGCAGGAAACAAACATTTAATTGAATAATAATGCAGTCCACTGAAGTGAATTGGAACCTAATCACGAAGCTGCCTACGAGTTTCTCATCTCTTACCAATCTACAGTGGCTCAATTGTAAAAGTTTTCTGTACTTAGTACCTGTAACAAAAGCTCTGCAGTGGACAACAACCAGTTCACTCAAGTTCCAACTCAATTATTCCACTTGACCAACTTAGTTGAGTTACATTGTAATTTCCAGTTTCCTACCGGGATTCTCTCACACCCCCTAGTGGAAAGCAATTCCATTTCGCTCATTCCTGCTGAGTTAGGCAACTTAGTCGAACTGAGATTTCTTTCTTGTAAGCCATAACCAGTGCATTCAGTTTAATAACTAATAGTCTGGGGAAACCGGATTTCTGAAATACCCCCTTGCTTGAGTGTTTTGACAAATCTGAGAGAATTGAGCTGTACTTTCTGTAACTGTATTTGACACACTAACTCCTTATTGTGGGTGGAAACGCTCTCACTCAAGTTCCAGTGTTCATTTCAACTCTGATTAATTTGAATAGCTTGTCTTGTATGCTATAGTACATAAATGAAGAAGCTCAGCTAATAGGCGTTCTAGTAGAGAGGAATAGAATAAGTCTCCTACCAGCCGAGTTAGCTTTACTTTCATCGTTGCATACACTAAATGGTAAACAAGAAAACCCTGAAAATCACAGAACCAACAAAAAATGTACCCAGTCTCTTACAACCTTTTGACGGACCTCCCACCTCAATTGGGAAAGCTAAGAAATATGTCTCTCATAAAAGGTGTGTTCCCATCTCTAGCCAAAACTCTCACTTAAACAAGCGCATTCAAATGCATTGAAAAGATTACCACTATCCATAACTGCTCTTAAACATCTCAATTTTTGTTACTCAAGCAGTACTACTGGAATCTCATGTACCCCTTCTTCGAATACTTAGAAAACTAACAACACCTAGTGAAGGACAACCCACTAAAATTTGATCACTGGCCGCGCTTTAGCATGTACTGTGATAGGCTAAACAGATTGAAGATACCCGTAACATTTGTGTGTAAACTAGAGCCGACTAGGGAACCAATAAGATTTTCTTAGGTTTATGGCTGGTGTCATGGGGCAACCACATCGGGGCTACCATTGTATCTTATAAGACGTATTATCAAATGGGCAGTTCTACTGGGAATCCAATAAAACAATTCTAGAAAATACGAAATAGGGGCATACATTTTTTTTTTAAGAGGCATACAAGACAAATCGGTAGGCGGTTGTTTTGTCCTCATCAATGAACGGGAACCATTGCACATAGTTTGTTCCCCTAGTTGAATGTTAGGTAAATCACTTTAGGTTGGTTAATGTTATTAATTGCAACACACCACATGTTGTTGAACACATTGAAGGAAATTCCATTGTCAACAGATGTAAAAGGGGTTAGTGGTGTTGGGAATGGGTCCAATACACCAACACTAACGAGGGGAACATCCAATGATCCCACAGCAAAGAACCCACTCTCATCCGCCAGTGTGAATTGAAACCCAAAGTCGGCAGTGGTGTCAATTCCATGCAGGTGTGATGATCCATTGACTGCAATGTCAAGGGGGTCCACAGATTCTCCTGTTTTTATCAGGTTCCATGTCCCAGAGTTGGTATTGGGATTGAACTGGAAGAATCCGGCCTCAGCTAGCCTAGTGGCAGTTTTTTCAACCATTGTGAGGGTTATGGAGAGTGAAGAGGAAGTTGTGTGCGGTTCTATGGATATCCATGCAGTTGATGGTGCACCATAGTAAACATGGCATTCATCTGAGAATGAAATCTCTGCCATTACTTCGCATTCACTTCGTTGCCACAGCGAAAGTAATGAGGGATACCAGGTGGCATGCTGTGGGTTTGCCTCGTCCATCCCAGGTTTACCAAAGTCTTGTGTCTGTTAGGATTATGAAACGGTTCGGAAGGTGAAACCTTTTTCTGCCCATGAAGGTGGTGGCTAGCCTCTGGTAAGGACACAGGCAAAATATAAAAAAAGAGTAAAAACCTGGGTATAGAAGTACTCATTCAAGTAATTGTCAAAATCGGTGTTATCGAAGGTCTTCAAAGTGTTAAATTATGTCATCCAGTAATGGAACTAAAACCTGGTAGACAAAGGCAGCCACTTGTTTCTCAGTTGATGCCCAGTTGTGGCCAGTTTTTATATTATTCAGAAGACTTAGTCCTCCTTGAGTAGAATCGAATTGGAACACAAGATCGCCACAAGCAAATGATGTTGTAAGCGGAACAGAGGTATATCCGTTATTCAAAGGATCCGGAATAGCTGGGCGCAACTGTGACAATCAGAAAACAAGAGTGGGGGTAGTCTTTATTACCTTCTCCAGTTCGTCATAAATTTGCTGTGCAAGTGAGGAATTTTCCCCAAGAGAAAGTATGGCATTATCCAAATAGGCACGCTGCTCCCGCCATGAATTTTCCATTGTTACAAAGTTGGATTCATTTCGAACTGCCTCAAATTGTTCGTTGGACCAATTGGTCTCATCATGTAAGTTGGTTTTCACCTACATTCATTAACCTTACAGTGATGGAGAGAGGACATACATCCAGACCCCAGGTGTGTTCCGCAGACTTGAGTAAAAGGTTGTTGAAGTTTACAAATGAGGGATTATCATAAGAACACTCTGGATCCCCAGTTTCCACACACTGTTTTCTCAAACGTGAAATGGTAGAGAATTCAGCGTTCTTGTATGGATCAGAGGGGACTCCATACATCCACGTATCACCCACTTCACTTGTTACAATAGGGAGTTGATCCTAAAACAAAGTCAGATGAGAAACACTAATACAGACACTACTTTAATTTTTTCCAATTGTATGACGAAGTCATCAAGTGTTGACGTTATAATTTCAGCATTTTGATATCTAAATTGAATATCCTTGTATATCCCTATAACATCAGCAGCACTGTGTGGCCCGTCATTGTCACTCTTCCACACAGTAGCAAGGGCATATGGCCAGCCCTCAACTGTCACTAAATCTGATAGAGTGAAACCCCCATAGCCGCCTGGGTGTATGAAAACAATCACTTCTCCACCACTTTTGTTTGCAATGGACAGTGAGTCCAAACACAAAAAAGAAGTTTAAAACCTATTGGGATCACGCCAGACAAATGGACTGCTCAATGCTGCAGGAGGTGTTGCCCCATTTACCCCAATGGAAATGGCTCGTATACCCTTGGAATTAAGAATAGGAATTGCTTCAAGGTATTACTCTTAAGTAAGTTAATTCAATTGAGAAGTACCTGACCGTGTCAGCATAGGAACATCACGCTGATTGAGAACAATGGATGAAGTGTGGCCAGAGATAGCATCTAGCCTGTGATTGTATTCGAGAGCTTCGGCAAGAAGGGAAGGATCAAACAACTCAACCTCAGCAGTAAATGGGAGTGCCCCCCAGGTGATATTACCCGACTAAAGGAACCAATCATTAAGAGTTCTAAAGAGAACGCAAGGCCTACAGCTATTGTACGCAATACATCATCTCTTTCTGCTTGCGTAGGGCAGCGTAGGGTTCCATAGTCTTGTGGAATGAGAAGGTTTTCACAATTTTCGTCAAGGTAGAAATTCCTGTGAAAGAATGAACTGGAAAATATACGAAATATACTGGCCATACAAAAGCCATGGAGCTTCACAAGTCCAAATATAGTGAGCATCACCACCCAAAGATGCAAGTTCGTCCACAGTCCGAACCGCTTTGGGGAAGAACCTCTGGAAATACCTGTCCAGTTGCTTTAAGCTCCCAAAAACAAAACAAAAAAAAAAAGTTCAAGGAACTCACGAATCAGTTACACCTATGAGGTAGTCTGTGAACCTACAGTGTGTAAGACTGTTTTAAAAGAAATACAGTGGCGGTACAAAAATTTGACAACAAAATAACAGTAACAAGAACAAACTCGACAGTCAAAAAAAAAAAAAAAAGGCCTGAATTCAAACTGCACACCCGGCATCAAAGTGATTTGACCAAACGACGTAAAGGTACTGAATATCACTGGGTTTGATCCCATTATTGGCCGCAGATACGCCCACACCACGGTCACTAAATAGAACGGACAACGACAAAACCACACCGAAAACTAACCACCCACGCCCCATCATTGGCCGAACGACTTTTACTTGAAGATGATACTTCCTCTGAGCCTTTCTTCTGAGGACTCAGGATTCGGCGTTGAGGAGTGATACACCCACCCTACAATTGGAGGCCCAGAGAACAAGCTTGAGTGGGGGTGATTTTTTGGATAGAAAATTGGCGATTTGGAAATTATTCGGTAACCAACTGCGACAGTTGTATTTAATCGGATCAGGTGACGTTCTCAATCTCAATAGAAATTCTACACATTATTTTCTTTTTTGTTTCGTACGAAATCCACCCCGGCCCGTAGCGGGAAAGATCATCTCAGGAAATGAAGGTGTGTTGGCGTGTGTGGACTGTCGTGGTTATCGCGTTTTTTCGGGGCGTTACGTTGTCGTCTTTACCTCGCGCATAGTCGCCCTTTTTTTTTTTTTTTTTTTGCTTTCCCCTCGTATCTCTTTTGTTGTTGGTGTGGTTTGTTGTTTTTACTGTGGTAGTTTACAAACCGTTTTTCTTTTTCTTTTTCTCTTTCTCTTTATAGCTCAACATCGCCAGCCCCTCGACGGGCAAGCAAGCAACCTTCGACATAGAAGACGAAAAGAAACTGTACGCAAACCACTTACACACCCTTACACAACTGGACGCGCCCCTCACGCGCTTTTTTTTTTTTTGTCAGTGCCGTCTTCTGGGACAAGCGCATTGCGCAGGAGGTTGACCTGACCACAGTTGCACCAAACTTCAAGGGCTACATTGTCAAGATCACCGGTGGATATGACAAACAGGGTTTCCCCATGAAACAAGGAATTTTGTTGAACTCTCGAGTCAGAGTTCTACTTGATGGATGTGAGTTTACTATCTTTCCGTGCCCGTTAACTGAAGCTTTGCTTCTCAGCTTCCGGCTGCTTCCACCCCGCATTCAAATCAGAACGCAAACGCAGAACAGTCAGGGGCTGTGTTTGTGGACCCGATCTTTCTATGGTCAACTGCATCATTGTGAAAAAGGGTGTTGAGGAACTGGACGGTCTCACAAATCAAACCGTTCCCCGCCGTCTTGGCCCCAAACGTGCTTCCAAGATCAGAAAACTCTTCGTGAGTCGTTTGTTCCTTCATTTCTTGTATTAATGGTTTGCAGGGCTTGACCAAGCAAGACGATGTCAGAAAGTACGTAATTAAGAGGGTCGTTACCCCCAAAAAGGAGGGCAAGAAACAACACGTCAAGGTTGGTTTCCCGTTTGTCTAATCCACAATGACTTTTTGGCAGTCCCCTAAAATTCAACGACTTGTTACCCCCAAAGTCATTCACATGTGGCGGAGAAAGAAATGGGACACCGTTGAGAGACAACAGAAGTCTCATCTTGCCGCTGTTAAGTACCACGAACTTCTTGAAAAGCTTCGTGAGGAGAAGAAACAGGCCAAGAGGAAAGCAGCACTCAAGGTGAAAGCCGAGAAGAAGAAGGCTCCCGCTGTGAAGGCGAAGGGCCCAGCACCAAAGAAGGCCAAGACAGTCAAGAAAACACCCACCAAGAAAGTCGCCGAGAAGAAGCCCAAGAAGGCAGCCCCAAAGAAAGACGTGACCAAGAAGCCAGCTGAGAAGAAAGCTGCCACCAAGAAACCAGCCGCCGAAAAGAAGCCAGCGACCAAGAAGCCCGCAGAGAAGAAGGCTCCCGCCGCCGGCAAAAAGGCCGAGCCCAAAAAGGTAGCAGCCAAGAAACCCGCCACCGAGAAGAAGCCAGCACCCGCCAAGAAGCCAGCAACCGAGAAGAAGGCCCCCGCTGCCAAGAAGCCAGCAACCGAGAAGAAGCCCGCCGCTGCCAAGAAGCCCGCCGCTGAGAAGAAACCAGCAGCAGCAGCCCCCAAGAAGCCCGCCGCTGCCAAGAAGCCCGCAGCAGAGAAGAAGCCAGCAGCAGCCCCCAAGAAGCCCGCCGCTGAGAAGAAACCAGCAGCAGCCAAGAAACCAGCCGAGAAGAAGCCCGCCGCTGCCAAGAAGCCCGCCGGAGAGAAGAAGGCTGAGAAGCCAAAGGCACCCGCCAAGAACTAAAAAACTGTTGGTTTTTTTTTTACTTGGTCTTTTCTATCTTTTTCGTTTTTTTTTTACCTTTCAAAGGCCCCCATCACATCGAGCATAAACTCACGGAATGGTGCATCGTCAACATCGGCTAATCAATGATGAACAAATCGGGGCAACACCAACACGCGAGGGCACAGTTGTTCTCAGCAATGCACGGCACCGGAGTGTATGATGGCTGCGATGGTTCCCAAAACAACACAACAATGTACCAACACTGAATGTTGGCGGTCTTTATGGCTGCTTCTCTTTTATTAGGTCAGGGTTATTCTTCATTATGGTTGGGTGTTTTAGGCCGTATCCTTGGTGGTACGGAATTGTGATGGTTTTCTTGATTGTTGATTTCGGCAAGAAAATAACGGGCAAAAGAAAAAATCCTGTTAAAAGGACCCACAAGGCAGTTTGTTTGTCCAAAGTATTCAGTGCAAGGTGGAAATGATAGACTGCAGTCGCTGTATGACTTGAACAATGCACGGCCTCTGTTTTGGTTGGTGAGAATGTAGATATGCTGTTGGCAACAGACCTTGGCTGGATCAGGAGCCCAGCAATCTGAGAGGAGGGCTTTCTGAGAATCACGTTTGAGTAAAGAGTGTTTGTAGCTGTGAAAGAAGGATGAGGGTTTACCAATTCCCGCGGTGTCTCTTGGTCGGCATGATTTGTGTGGAACAATGTTTGGAATCTCCGGTCTGTGGTCTTCACATGTAATCTTGAGAATCAGTTCCTCTTGAGACAGCATCCGCCCTCTGCGCTTTGTAGGATCTTTGGGCTTAGGTGGGTACCACAGCCATTCTTCCGTGAATAGTTCCCAGAGAATAAGCGCAAACGAGTAGCTTGTGAGTAATGGTTAGGAGCGACGAAATAACAAAATGAGGGTTCCATACATGTCGTACGCCTTTGAAACAGGTGCTGTTCCAACAAGTATTTCCGGCGGTATGTATTGCCCTAGAGAGATGTTTTGTTCGCCATCGTTTTTTGTTTAAAGAGGGGAGTAACATGTGCCGATATTCGGGTTGGGGTCTGGCGCCACTGCAGTGGAGGCCACGCTACAGGAGCAACCGAAGTCGGTGAGCTGTTCCCAACGGTTTTTTGGATTGTTCAGTTGTTTTGTCTGCAACGGTAATACAATAATAACCTTAATCTTCCAGGTGCGGTCAACCAGAACATTTCCGGGCTTCAAATCTCTGAGTGAGGTCAAACTGGAGGAAATAGCTGTAATTGGGGGCTGTACCGGTGTACAATATCCTTCTCATGCATGTGATCGATGGCGCACGCCTGTGTAAAATGGGAGGAAAGGATGGAAATTTACGCCATACCACTTGAAGAGCAATATTAAGTTTCATGGGGAAAGTTACGTTCCCTCGAAGTTCCTCAGGGAGGTCGTTGGTGGGGTGAATCAAAAGCTCCAGATCCGCAGCCATGCGCTCCATAACAAGGACTGCACGCCCTTTTTCATCAACAGAGCAGCCTATCTGGATTAACTTCGTATGATAAAAGTGGCTTGTTACCCATTAGGAGGACAATATTGGGGTGGTGCAACAATCTGGAATTGAGTAAAAGATAAGGATGAACAGTCAAGGAGTAGAATTAGACGGCCAGGAAACACCTGAAAATTTCCAACTCCCGTAGTAAAGCCTTCTTAGATATGGTGTCCAGCCCCTTGCCGATTTTAACGGCAACCTCTGTGACACCAAGTGATTCTAAAAAAAGAAAAGAATTAGGAGGCACCCATCTGCATTTTTACATTTTTTTGTGTTGGTTATGTACCCTGACCCAAAGAATCTCATGCAACACAAGCTCTCTGGTTCAATCCACAAGTCGGGGTATGTACTTTGCAAAAGTTCGGAGATGCTCTGTGGTTGTTGTATTTGGCGTTGCTCTTGCTGTTGTTGCAGTTGCATCCGTTGTGGTTCCAGTTGCTGTTGCTGTTGCTCTTGTGCTTCCTTTTCCAGTTCCAGTTTCAGTTCGAGTTGCTTATGCTGCTGCAGTTGCAGCTGCTGTTGTACTTGCTCTTGTTGCTGCTTTTGAAGTTGTAGTTCCTGTTGCTGTTGTCGGTGGTCTTGTTGCTGTGTTAACTGTTGTGTCAATCTGGGCACCTTTGGTGGTGGGGGAGAAATTGGTGTATCTTGAACTTCCGGCGAGGGCTGTTTATTTTTGGGGCAGAGCGACATTTGGTAGGTTTCGTTATTCCATGTGATGCTGAAGAAATTGCCAATAACACGTGCAGCATCTCTTGGTGCTACGTGAATGCATCGCTGGTGATGTTTGACCTTTATATTTGCTGACAGGCTTTTTTTTGTTATGTTTTGTGTTTTTGAGTTAAATATAAAGGGAGAAGTCTTCACATTCAATCACGGCAGACAAATATACGTGATTGTCACATACTCTCTGCGCATATTCCGGCCCAGCTTCTGGCTCAGTGCCTGGTAAATTACCTTGTAAGGGACGGAGGGATGCCCTTGACGGTGAAGTATGTTGGCACCGGTGCTCTGGCCCCCACGACGACGAGGACGGCGGCGGCGGCGGCGGGGCAGGCGACGCTGTTGTCGGCGCAGCGGCGGAGGAATGGGTCGTGGGCTGTGGCGGAGAACGCTCCTGTGTGGCATGTGGCCCCGCCTCTGCCTGCGACGGCGACGACGGCCCCTTGGGTCCCCCGCTGCCATACGAGAAAGGGGTTGTACTACACACTGACGTGCTTGTAGGGGGCAATGAGTGCTCCCCGCGCCACCGCGGGCACCGGTACGACATTTCCCCAAGCACCAAACAACAGTTCTATCTCAAAATTTTAAGTCCCATCACCACAAAACATTGCGCCCTCAAAAAACCGCCGCACCACTAAAAAAAAAACGAAGTTGTCTTGATTTACACCAGTGGGCATTTGTGATGAGAAGGAGGCCTTCATTTCGTCAGGCATGAGTCCCTGCCAAAAGGTAGTAGAGTCTCCATATCTCGCTGTGAGAACGCTGTGAGGTTTGGAAACTGAGGGAAAAGCAGCCTTTGTATTTCTCATGTGACTTCTCTCCTCCGATTTCTCTTCTGTGTGGCAAGTAAGTTAAGTTAAATTTAATTTATACAGTAAAAACGCCAGGTAGTAACTGCAGCATGGCATCAATCCACTTCACTTCAAAGAAGGTTGGTTGACAGACAGGTTATATCCTCGATATCTATGGAGAAGGGGAAAAAACTCACAGCATTATGCCACCCCAAAGGGCAGCTGATGCCAAAACGTCCCCCAACTCTCACCTGCGCCAAGTTAATTTAATTGTATAGAGGATAACTTGTGGCAAACCTCTCACAAGTCAGGATCGAAGCCAAAAATGCCGAAAAGTAAGCTTGAAGTAGAGTCCCTGCCAAAAGGTAGTAGAGTCTCCATATCTCGCTGTGAGAACGCTGTGAGGTTTGGAAACTGAGGGAAAAGCAGCCTTTGTATTTCTCATGTGACTTCTCTCCTCCGATTTCTCT